>PISX010010033.1:0-73375 GCA_004024625.1 Mellivora capensis | reverse complement strand
GAGGGAGACAAACCATAAGTGACTCTTAATCTCACAAAACAAACTGAGGGTTGCTGGGGGGAGGGGGTCGGGAAAGGTGGGTGGGGTAATGGACATTGGGGAGGGTATGTGCTATGGTTAGTGCTGTGAAGTGTGTAAACCTGGCGATTCACAGACATGTACCCCTGGGGATAAAAATTTGTTTATAAAAAAAAATAAAAATTAAAAAAAAAAAAAAAAAAAGAGTTTCCGTGTGCCAAACAACATTCCCCAGTCCCAAAGAGGGAACAAAAATGGGTGTGAGTTGGTCATACCAATGAGACATAGAACTTGTCCAGCATTATTTTAACTTTGGATGGTTAACCAGGTTGATCATGGTTTTAATAATGCATCCGTGCCTCCAGGCAAAACCCAGGGTACAGGGGCCTGTGCAGCCTGGGGGAAGCCACGAACACAAGTTAGAGCCAGATAGCCATTGAGTCCCATTAGGAGACAGTCATACAATTCCAGGCCCCTTTAACTGTAGTCAAGGTGTCAAGGGCTAGTCAGTCTGGAGGGCCATCTTTTGAATTTGTGTAATAAAAGACAGTCCATTGTTACTTTGCAGGGACACCGGGATTCCAAATCTAGGGACAATTTCTCTTAGACTTAATATTTGTTTATTTTGTGCTACATTCTTGGCTGCATGGTTTACCACATTGTTTCCCCTAGATCCCAAGGTCCTATCCCTTGATGTCCTTTGAGGTGAATTATAGCTCTTTCCTTAGGTAGGTGTACAGCCTTAAGAAGAGTAATAATTTCAGGCCCCTATATAATTGGGGAACTATGGCTTGATAATAATCCCTTGTTCTTCCAAATGGCTCTGTGAGCATGTAGGACTAGGAAAGCATATTTGGAGTCAGAATAAATATTAATTTTTAGTGCTTTGGTTATTGCAAACCACAAGTGAACACTATAGCACACCCAGCTTTTCTTATTCCTTTTTCCATGAAACCATTGCCATCAGCAAACCAACTGTCATCTGTATTTGCACTACGGGCATCTTTTAAATTTGGTTGACTAGCATAAACAAGACCAGTAACCTCTGAACAGTTATGCTCTATAGAAGGACTATGGTCAGGTCCAGGCAGAAGGGTAGTGGGGTTTAAAGTCTGACAGGTTTCAAGTATTATTTCAGGCATATCTGTAAGTGTAGTCTGGTATTTAATAAGTCAGCCTCCCATCATCCATTGGTGGCCTTTGGTCTCTAAGACACTCTGGACCTGATGTGAAGTCATTACAATCTTGGACAGTCCCATAGTGAGCTTTGAGGCTCTGACCAGGAGAACTGTTGTCTGCTTGGCTAAAGCCTTTGTTTGCAATTGTCAAGAGAGGTGGCTTTTAGGATAAATATAACTAAGGGATAATACCATCAAGAAGATTTCTTTGTTGGGGTGCCTGGGTGGCTCAGGTTAAAGCCTCTGCCTTAGGCTCAGGTCATGATCCCTGGGGCTCTCTGCTCAGCAGGGAGTCTGCTTCCTCCTCTCTCTCTGCCTGCCTCTCTGCCTACTTGTGATCTCTGTCTGTCAAATAAATAAATAAAATCTTAAAAAAAAAAAAAAAGAAAAGAAAAGAAAATTTCTTTGTTTGAGGTCCAGCCTTAACAGTATGTTAATTATGAGGAATCACTGGCAAGTGGGAGAAGACTTGTCTCAGGAGATAAGGGCATCCCCAACTGCATCATCCAGTCCAATCACAGGGAAAGTGGGGTCATCCATTATCTCCACAAGTCCATAGTTAACCTGATAGACTGGGTATGCTCTGGCTTTTAGGAAAAAAAATTAATCATCCCAGCCACCTAGAATGGTTCAAGGTGCCAGTTGAGTGAGTTATACAATCCTTAGGGAATTGTTCCCATTTCCCAGTTGTTCAAATAATCATATGCCCATAGGGTCCTGTTATTATCCCCACAGAATCACAACCAAGAAGATTGTCCATACATGAGCTACTGTGGTAACTTCTCTGAAGTTTACCTCAAGTTGTCTAGCTTAGGTAGACAGCAAACATTCAAAGACAATCAGATATAGAATTCAACATCCACAAAGGTGTGTTATTGAAACATAATTTTTCTCTCTAAAATAACCCTCATTTTTAACCAGAGATAGCCAAACCAGGACTAATTTATTTGAAAAAGAAGGTCAGTTTTGACAGACTTGGCCTAATTTACATAAGGTCAGCAAGAATAATGATTGATCATATAGATCTTTTAGGATCTGCTTTGCTGGAACTTTTGTAAGGGATCTCTAGGTTGGATTTTTAGTAGCCTCTCCGGGCCAGAAGAGATCATCTCTTACAAGGGGTACAGATTCTCACCGAATTTATGCAAATGACAGCGATTGCCATGGAGGAAAGAATACTTAATGAGACCTTTTTAATTTCAGAGGGTTCAGGTAGGAAAATTAAATGCTTTGATTTGTTCACAAATAAATACTTCATCACGTTTCTGTAAGTCATAGATATCTTAAGAGAAAGTTTCCTTAATCTGGCAGAGCAAACATTAGAGAACCAGCAGTGTTTCAAACAAGAGTCACGATAGTATAATCATCTCTTTAGTTCATTTAGTCCTATGTTACTAATTCTTGTTCAGTTTGAATGCAGCTTTTATTTATTTTTTTTAATTATTATTATTTTTTTAAATTTATTTATTTGTCAGAGAGAGAGCAAGCGAGCACAGGCAGACAGAGTGGCAGGCAGAGGCAGAGGGAGAAGCAGGCTCCCCGCCGAGCAAGGAGCCTGATGTGGGACTGGATCCCAGGACGCTGGGATCATGACCCGAGCCGAAGGAAGCTGCCTAACCAACTGAGCCACCCAGGCGTCCCTGAATGCAGCTTTTAGTTAGTTCTGGAAATTCTTACCCATTTCAGTTTTGATCTTAAAGATATTGAATATCTTTACTTGTTGTTTGTCCTAACAGTCCTTTTTATGAATCTTCTTCAAGAGGAAACTTATTCTTTTTTTTAAAGATTTTATTTATTTATTTGACAGAGAAACAGTGAGAGAAGTAACACAAGCAGGGGGAGTGGGAGAGGGAGAGACAGGCTTCCCACTGATGACTGAGCCACCCAGGCACCCCAGGAAATTCATTCTGCAAGAGACTGAGAAAAATTATAAATAACAAAAACTCAGATATTGACCTTGTTAATGATCTGAGAGTTTGTTATGATGCAATTGACAAGGAAACTTGGTTATTTCTGTGACACGTAACACTTCAAAAGACAGAATACCGAGTGATGACCTTATCCCAGAAGGTAACATACCAAACAAACAAATCTGATTAGTCAGTGAGACTTTGTTCATGATTTTAATCTTGGGGAAGTTTGTTAAGACCTCTTAAGTTTTAAAGGACATGCCTAACTAGGATTAGGTATGTTAAAGACAAGATAAAGGCAACAGATAGAAACTGGTTTCTCTGGGCGGCCAAAGAGAAAACAACTGTTGACATTTTGTTTTCAAGAGCAGACCAACAATTCAAGAAAACTTGTCTTTTTGAACTGAGAGAAAGCGGACTTTCAGTTTCATACCAGTGTACTTTAAGACCGGTTCATTTCAATCTTTGTCTGTCCTGACCACACCTACAATTCCTCTGCAAGGATTTACCTTCAGCAGGCTTGTACAACTTTCCTTTGTATTCAGATTTTGTCCCAAGTCATTTCTTTCCAAACAACCAGTCTCATGTAGGACAAAATTACCTTCTTTTACCTTCAACAAAAATGCAGTCCCTTTCCTTGTATCTTTCTTACATACCTCCTACTTTTCTACAAAGAGTTGTTTCCCTAATTCCCATCAGTCTTAATTACATTTAGTAGAATTTTGCATCCTTAGAAACCTTCATCTCCAGCAAAGACTAAGTACTAACCAATTGTGAACTGTTACACCAGAATTCTTTTTTTTTTTTTTTTTTAAGATGATGTATTTGAGAGAGTGAGTGCGCTTGTTTGGAGGTTCCAGCAGGGGAGCGCAGCTACTCGTATACCCTTGACCGAAGAATCGTCCTCTCCTCTATCAGGGAAGGTCGTCCTCTTCAACCTAGCGCAGCTTCGGGGAGGGATGCACATGGAGCGGGAGAGGGAGAAAGGGGACACTAGCCAGCCAGATTAGCCGAATCAACTCTGGCGATTAATGGGGTGACAGATGTCACAGCCAGAGGAAGCACAGGAGCAGGGGCAGAGAGAGGGAGAGGGAGAAGCAGGCTCCCTTGCTGAGCAGGGAGCCCAATGCAAGACTCAATCCCGGGACTCTGGGATCATGACCTGAGCTGAAGGCAGCGGCTTAATCTACGGAGCCACCCAGGTGCCCCGCACCAGAACTCTTTAGATGGCAAATTTATGAACACGTTAAGCACAAAGCATGTTTATCAACAGACCCAAATGTCCTTTGTTTTTTGTAAAAAGAAGTCAAAAGCATAAACCTACATCCAGTAATTGACACGTTAGTACTTTATCCGACCTGGAAAAGACCTAGATGTTCAATGAATTTAATCCCATTTATTGTCCAAGCAAAACTATTTAAAGTTTCAGGTTCCCAAAGACTTTGAAAGCTACCTTAATTACCCTTTGAAAACTTTGAGGCAGACAAGATTAACCATCCTTTTAAGTCGTCTTTTTGCTAACAAATTGCAACAGATAATATGAGCTTATTTGACCTTCAGCAAACCTTGACAGAATAAAAGTTTCCCATTTAGTCCTGTTATCTTTAAAAACGTATCTTAATTAAACCACCAAACTTAATTTACATATTGAATTCTGTTCCACCTGGATCTTCCCGTTGTCGTTTTTACTTGAGACACTGGTGGGGAACTCTGGAGTGGGTGATGTTAGGTCTAGGGGGTGCTCTTCTTGCTCCTTGACAGTGAGGGGAGAAGGAACCCTGAGGGGTGCCTGAGGCACTGAGGATGGTCTAGAAACCAGTTATGAAGGCTGTACCAGTGGTGCAGAAATAGGAGAAGGAGTGGGGGAGACAGAAAAGGCAAAGTGTTACCCGAAGGCTGAGAAAGGGTTCCTGGTTTTAGACCTCATCAGCTACAACAGGGAAGCAGACGCCATGTTTTCCCGCCAGCAAGGGGGGGGGGGGGGTTAGTCAGTCCATGTCTGGCCAGAGAAGATGGAATTTCCCTGAAACAAAGGCAGTTTCCAGCAGCTGCTTGGGAATATTCCTTAAAGTCCCCATCCCGAGGGAGACCAACCACAGTTGACTCCAATTATAGCCATTAACCTAATGAGTTAAGAGTGAGTGAAATGAGTGAGGGAGAAGCCCCCATGTCTATTAGGAGGAGGAACACTGAGGAAGAGAGTCAGGGTCCCCTTTGCTAGGGAGGGCCTGGATTTCCTCTGGCACCTGGGGTTTATCTGGAGGAGGCCTGTTTAGGTGATTATCTTACAGCATGTCAGGAAAGGGTTTACTAGCCAGACACCTTTGGGCAAACACTCTCTGTCCTGTTTCCTGCAGATGAGATCTAACTGACTCATCCCACTGTGGCCATGCAGGGTTACAGGAGATCAGTCCTTTCCTAAATTTTTGCAATCCGAGTTGTTTCCAGTGAGTTAAAAGACAACCCAAGGGGCACCTGGGTGGCCCATCCGGTTAAGCATCTGACTCTTGATTTCAGCTCAGGTCATGATCTCAGGGTCGTGAGATCGAGCCCCACGTCCAGCTCTGCGCTGAGCCTGCTTATCCCTCTCCCTCTCCTCCTCCTCTCTCTCTTTTTCACTCTTAAAAAAAGGTTATCCCAAGGGAACCGAAGAAGAAGCCTAGTATTGAGGCCATGTTCCCAGAAAAGTAAAGAAGGTTCATTACCGTATCCCACCCCTAACTCCTGGGTGGCATCCCACTCAGGACATGTCAGAGGTCCCAGGGTGTCAAAAGCAACTGGAGGCATCCCTCAAAGATTCAGAATCACTATTGATCACCATCCTGCCCTCCCATGAAGGCATTCCTGCCCCAAAAGGCCCCATAGGAGCGATGCCTGTGTCCGTCCCCTCCCCCATCGCATCCTAGGCTGGCGATGGGTGTCCAGGGAAGGGACTGAAATTCCCTGGACAGGGCCGAGCTATCATATGGCCTGAAGTTTGCATTACTGCCCTGCCACTTTTAACTCATGGAAAATACTAGAAAAGTTTTATAAGGGGGAAATTACCATATATTGTAATTTAAGTAGTTAGTAGATGACATCGATGGAAAACAGCAAAGGTAGAAATCCATCATGATCTAAGCAACATTCCAACACAATCCGTCCTTATAGCTAAGTTCTCTAGGAAATGGTTGGGTTTTAATTTTCCGCCAGTTCCCGGAGGTCCCGCAGCTAGACCAGGGATGTGAAAGGGATCACATTAGATCAATCAGGAGGAAACCTCACATGGGATTCTTTATTTTTTCTTTAAGAAAATTTTTTTCAAGATTTTTAAAATTTATTTGACAGACACAGTGAGAGAGGGCATACAGGCAGGGGGAGTGGGAGAGGGAGAAGCAGGCTTCCCGCTGAGCAGGGAGCCAGGTGCGGGGCTCAATCCCAGGATCCCAGGACCTGAGCCGAAGGCAGATGCTTGACAACTCAGCCACCCAGGCACCCCTTAACTTTTGTTTATTTAAGTAATCTCTGTACGTAACGTGGGGCTCAAACTCACGACCCTGAGATCGATCGCATGCTCTTCCGACTAAGCCAGCCAGGCGCCTCTCTTTATTTTTGAAATCTTAGTAAAATACACATAAAATTATCACCTTAACCATTTGAAAGTATGCAGTTCAGTGGCATTAAGAACATTCACACTGGGGGCGCCTGGGTGGCTCAGTTGGTTAATCGTCTGCCTTCGGATCAGGTCATAATCTCAGGGTAGAGCCATGCTGAGGGCAGAGCCAACAAGATTTGCCAAGTGATCTGATGTACCTTGTGGAAGGAGAGAGAGAGAGAAAGGTCATTAGTAACTCCAGCCACATGGTTGGAATTGATCAATTCACCTGCTCGTCTGCAAACTCATCTCTGCAACGGGTTTGATAGACACTGTTGGACTCAGAGCTGTTGACAGAGGGTTTAAAGGAGCTATAGCAGGTCCTGAAGTATAAACGGTGTCATGCCAAACCCCCTCGGGAAATACAACAACCGTTGGCTATTGTCCTGGACTGCCCTCTTCAAAGTGGATCTTCATCTCATCCCTGATGTTTTCAGTCTGGTGTTTCATTTTGTTTTTACACTGAGTTCTACCCTTACAGAAGGCAGGAATTAGTTGTAGATATCTTTTCATTCCCAGTTTATGTCCCAGTGCCTGAACGTTTACTACTTCTTGTTGACTATGTTCTTGCCAAATCTCATTGACACGATGTTTTTACAAATCTATATCTTTTGGTCTCCCCAATACCTTGGGTTCCAAATTTCTTAACCTATGAGGCCCATTTTCCTCCTCTCCTCCTTTACTGCCTCTTAACACCCAGAACCCATACATGTAGATGCTGGTGACACACTAAGAATGTATAACCTTTCAAAGACACGTTCAATATTTATTTGAGCACAGTTGAAAATGAAAGAGGAGAGGGAGTACCCAGGAGGTAGTCCTTGGTCTTCCTTCTGTTGTCCCAAGCTCTTGCTAGAAATAGAAACTTGCTTACCAGGGCGCCTGGGTGGCTCAGTGGGTTAATGCCTCTGCCTTCGGCTCGGGTCATGATCTCGGGGTCCTGAGATCGAGCCCCACGTCGGGGCGTCTCTGCTCAGCGGGGAGCCTGCTTCCTCCTCTCTCTCTGCCTGCCTCTCTGCCTACTTGTAATCTCTGTCAAATAAATAAATAAAATATTAAAAAAAAAAAAAGAAACTTGCTTACTCCATCAGGCAAACAGGCTAACCTGCAATTAGCAAGTCTTGCATTTTTTTTTAATCATTTATTTAAGTAATCTCTACACCCCATATGGGGCTCAAACTCACAACCTGAGATCAAGAGTCACAGGCTCCACCTACGGAGCCCACCACGTGCCCCAGCAGGTCTCCTTTGAAGGCAAGTTAGCAAAGCTCCCATTATCACAGTGCTTTGGACTGTCCTATTCAGCCGTCTGTCTCATTCCTTATCTTTCCAGTATCTTGCCCAGGAGAGCCTGTAATATAACAGATATTCAATAACCATTCTCTAACACTGCTGGGTCCCAAAGGGAAGGGTGATTAACAAGACTTGGTGATGGAGAAATGGAGCATTGAGCAAGAAGTGAAAATGGAGAGTTTGACTCATGGCTTAAATTTGTTTGTTTGTTTACTTATTTACCTCTCCTTTGGCTCATCATATGGAATTACTCTGTTAGTTCCTTCATACAACTATCTTTATTGAAATCAATTACTTATTTGCATGTTTTGTTTTGTTTTTTAAGTAAACCGTACGCCTAACATCTAGGGGCACTCTTCAACTCAGGACCCCAAGATCAAGAGTCGCATTACTTATTGCATATTTATCACCTGCTGTAATGGGACAGCAATCTCCTCTATCTTGTTCTAATAGGACAGGAATCTCCTCTGTCTTGGTCATAAGTGTATTCTTTTTTTTTTTTTTTTAAGATTTTATTTATTTATTTGACAGAGAGAGAGATATCACAAGTAGGCAGAGAAGCTGGCAGAGAGAGATGGGGAAGCAGGCTCCCCGCTGAGCAGAGAGCCGGATGCTGGGCTTGATCCCAAGACCCTAGGATCATGACCTGAGCCGAAGGCAGAGGCTTTAACCCACTGAGCCACCCAGGCGCCCCGAAGGCAGAGGCTTTAACCCACTGAGCCACCCAGGCACCCCTCATAAGTGTATCCTGATAAAACACAGTGCCTAGAACATCTCCCAATAAATAGTTCTTGAATGAATGAATGACCACAAGGAAATTAGCAAGAAGCATTTTAACTAAATATAAACGTAGTCATACTTTCTTTGCCTTCTTTATGATTTATGAAAGTTGGTAAACTTTGGGAAAATTGGGTAACATGAGAAAAAAGTAACCAAGGGAGAAATGCTTCCTTAAGTAGTTGGGCTTTCAAGGAAAGAGGTACTCTAACCTAAACCCGTCATTTGGGTTTTCATTAGTTTTGTACCCCCTCGAGTCCTAGAGGGAAGAGCTAGCTCCTTTATTTCTTTACCCCTCGTCAGTGACCAGAACACTGCCTAGAAGGTAAAAGGCGCTCAATAAATATTTGAGTAATGAAAGAACCAGCCAGGAAACTAAGAATGCACACTTACCCGCGAATTGGCTCCGACCGGCTGCAGTTCCTCCCCGGGGCAGGAGGCGGCGCCAGCGTTACACCAGCCCGGCCGCCGGCAGGTCTTGGTCCCTCCGGCAGACCGTCCAACGCTAGGCCCCGAGGCTGCGGGAGATAACCAATAGAAAGCCGTCTTAGTTGTCGGGTCTGGCAGAGATGCCCAATGAGCGCAGCGGGTGTAGGCAAGGGGCGGTGCGACGGCGAGGGGCGGAGGGAAGCGGTTAGAGGTGGGAGTTGGCGTTGCGGGCCGGGCGGGGGCCGCGGAGCTGCGATGCGGACGGGGCCGCGGCGGTGACCCGAGCTGCCGCCCGACATGAACTCGCTGGAGCAGGCGGAAGGTAGAGTGGGCTTCCTGGGTCGCCCGGGCAGGTCCCGGGCTCCTCCCGGAAGCTGGAGGGGCTAGAGTCGCGGAGACCCCGCCCCGGGGAGAGGAGGCCGCGAAGGATGGACTGCAGAGGCCGGGGCCGCTGGGGCCTTGGGGCGGCCGGAGGCGGCCGGACTCTGGTTCCCGCGCGCGTGGCCTGCGCTGGCGCTGGGGGACGTTGCGTCAGCTCTCCCATCCCCCCAGCTCAGACCGGGAGCCCCTCGTCTGGGCAACTTTTGTTTTTTATTCATTAACAAGCATTTTGCGGTTTGTGTATGCTAATTCACCTAGTTTTATTTCGATAGCCTCGGGAAATGGACCCGTAATTCCTGCTTTGGTTTCTGGTCCAGAAAGGGAGTGGCTTGATCTCCTTTTAAACTTTAAAAGACTCGATTGGGGAAAGATAGCCCACCTTGCTCACTCAGGAGCACTTTGGACGCCCCTTTCAGAAGGCCTCCGAGCTTGAGCTCTGTAGTGCCCGGTGGGTCACCTGTAACCCATTCTGTGGGAGGAAAGGGGAGTGTCTCCACACCCACCCGTTAGCGGAATCAGAAATCCAGTGAGACCGGACGCGAAGCGTGTGTAATGACACAGAAGGGCTAGAAATCGGAATCGGGTCATTGCGGTCAAAGAGACCTCGAAGACTTTGACGTTAGGGAATACGTTGCTCTAGTAGAAGGTTCTTGGTTCCGGCAGAATTAAAACTCGACCTGATTCTGATCCTTTTATTTGCAACCCCCAAAATTCTAGCTTTTGGCGCCGGCTGAGGCTGCTGCTGATTTTCCACATACCATTTTACGAAGCTCCTAAAAGTGAACCAGCCAGTTTCCTTATATGTGAAATTGGAATTAAAGAAACCTAATGTTTTTGTCAAGTGCTTAAAGCTGCCCTAGTAAACGAAGTAAACAGTGCAGTGATACATGTAAGTTGGTGTGTAAGACCTGAAGCAGTTAGAGTATCTAAAATTTCATCTTATTGGATGCAAACTAGTAAGAGTGGCTCAATTGGAAAACTGAAATCTTTTTACCTAGATCTCAAGGCTTTTGAGAGGAGACTTACAGAATATATTCATTGTTTGCAACCTGCCACTGGACGTTGGAGAAGTAAGTTCTTGAACGTTTCTTTGGAAAATAAACTGACAGTTGGTACTTTTATCTCTGCCTGGCAATGATTTGCTTTTGTGTAAACTCTTGTGTGTGTGTGTGTGTGTGTGTGTGTAAACTCTTTTACTAACAAATACTTTACTAAACCATAAGATTTCCTTGGTCTTTTGACAGTTCTTAAATTTTTTTAACTTAGTAAACAATGCATCCTCAAGGAAAAAGCTCTTAAGATTTTATTTTTAAGTCACCTCTACAGCCTATGTGGGGCTCAAACTCACAACCCTGAGATGGAGAGTGGCAGGCTCTACTGACTGAGCCAGCAGACACCCCCACCAAAGAAATCTTGAAGGAAAGGAAGTGGCTCTTTTACTAAAAGGACATTTCATATGGTTGGATTTTCATTTTTCCATCAAAATACATGCACTTCTTTTTATTAAATATTAACAATATTGATAAACGACACACACAAAAACTTCAGGAGGATCTTTAGCAGTTTTACAATTTGCCTACAAAGAATCGAAATAAAATTCTGTTGAGGAAAATCATATTTAACATACACCTGCAAAGGTTAAGAAATCAGCTTTGGTCGATTTTAGCAGACAAGGAATGTGTTGCTTTGCAGGCTATCCTGGCAAACAAATTCATCTTGCAACTGGCTTTTCAAAATGTCATGAGTACTATAAAATATGGTTTGAAAAAATGGTTATTGCCCCATGGAAATACTTAGGAAATGCAGATAAATATGTAAATGATGACCTCAGCAAACAAAATGCTTTGCTAGCTTATGTTGGGACCAGTCTTAGTTTCTTGGACGTGTGTTACTGAAATTTAATTCCTGCCAATAGGGAAGTACAACAGCACCATGTTGAAAACATGTTTTATTTCAAAGTGTAATTCACTTTGTGGGGCCAGAGAGCACTGTTGAAGTTAGGAGCCTTTTTCTTGTGTCAGGATTTTTCATGATATTTTATTCGATCTATTTGCAAAGTTCTATTTGCATGCTGTGAGAGTTCTGGTTGGTCAGAATTTACAAGTAATGATTTTCTCAGGTTCTTTGGCTTAAGGGAGGAATTACCCCTAAAACCTTACTTCACTGCTACTTGAAAGTATTTTAAAATGTATATGATGATGTGGTACCTTATAATATAGTGAATGTACTTTACTTTTTCTGTGATTCATGGTCTCAGTGCTTGCATACAAATGACATCAGCTTGGTTAATGTACCAATGAAAAGTATGTGTTTGAGTCCCTGCCAGTGGGTTTGATTTTCCTTTTGCTTCATTTTTCAAAAGAAAAATCTGTGTAGTATGACATATTTCTTACTGGAAATACAGCATTATAAGAAACTTCTAATCTGTTCTAAAAATGTAATTCTGAAATTTTGATTCTATTCTTAAATACCTAAAATGAGATTGTTTTCCTGTGATTTGCCGCTTCTAAAAGTAAATCACCAGGAATTCTAGATAAAGTTTTATGTTTCTATTGCTCTTTGAATCTTGGTCTTTATATTTTAAAAGTGTATGTGTCCTAACTGAAGGACAGTACCTTGATATCCAGAATATTAAGTAGGTCTTGGTGCCCCTTTATTATTTTCTAGTAGTACCATTTGTTCCTTTTTTTAAAATTCCTTTTTCTTTAAGATTTTTTTTAAAACATTTTTTAGAAGATTTTATTTATTTATATGTCAGAGAGAGAGAACGCACAAGCAGGGGAAGCTGCAGGCAGAGGGAGAAGAAGGCTCTGCGCTAAACAAGGAGCCAGAAGTGGGACTCGATCCCAGGACCCTGAGATCATGACCTGAGCAAAAGGCAGCTGTTTAACCGACTAAGCTACCTAGACATCCCTAAGATTTTATTTTTAAGTAATCTGTACGCCTACCTTGGGGCTTGAACCTACAGCCCTGAGATCAAGAGTCACAGATTAAACCAGTGAAGCTACCCAGGCACCTCTGTATCATTCATTCTTGAGTTTTGTTTAGGATCTATTTAGAATTCCTAAAATAATTCTAGCTTAGTGAGGAGAAAGATTTCTGAGTCCTACCATCAGTAATTTCTACCCTGAACTTCCTTTAAGTCTCTGAAGAAAACTTGACACTGATCAGTGTGCTCCACATTCTTGACACCTTCAGCAGCTGTTGTTTAAAGGCAGAATCCTCTAGCCAGGATTCTCAGTGCATTCATAAAGGAGTCATTGTTTGGTTTGTTTACATAGAAAATGAGAGGTGTTTCTGTTTTTTAATTTGAATTTGTAGGATCTGCAAAATCAGCACAAAGCATATCAAAAGTTCCTACTGCTTTTATTTTATTGATCTTGGTAAGTTCTGACTAAAGTAATAATGGAAACAATATCATTCTCAATTACTAAGGTTCATAGTATGTAAGAGAATTCCTCAGAGTCATACAGCAAGTTTCCTAATTCCTCAGTCGAATATATTTTCCACTTAATAAAGTGCTGCATCCTTTGGTTCTCATTGTTTAGGAACTGGTGCTATTAGTATAAATGTATTAACAGCTTATTTCCTTATTAATTTCGTGTTTATCTTTCATCAGTGCTTCTTATAGTGGTATCTGTCTGTACAGCTACTGGTGCCTGGAACTGGTTAATAGACCCTGAGACACAAAAGGTAGAAGTTTTGATTTAAAATCTTTACTGCATTAAATGAGATAATGTAGCAGTGCTTTGTTCATTGTAAAGTATTACCCAAATGCTACCTATTATTACTAGTAGTGACGTTAATCATTATATTAAATATATGCTTTATATTAATTTGGTTAAGAAAAACTTTGGCTGTGTGTTGTAGATTAAGTATCTTTTACAAGGAAAAAGACCTAAGAAATACCCCACTTACACTACTTCTTATTCATTTCCGAACTTCTTACGTATCTTTTTACATTTCATATTCACAATTTGTGCATATTTCAGTATAAAAATTGTCTTCTCTTTTGTTCATTTAATATCATCTGTGCCAGCTTTTAAAAATTATAAAATTTTATTTTCTTCTGTGACTTAAATTTGATAGTACCTTTCATCATCCCACAAAGTATTTGGAATGTCTTTGCAGGAAACATGATAAAACAGCAAAATTTTAATGTAATAAAACATCAAAATTGAGGGGGGGAAAAAAAGATTAGAGGGTCAAAGGAAGGAAGCCAGGTCACAGACAAGGTCATGTGGGCCACCACACTTGCCAGAACTGAGTTGTAAATTAGTCTCTGAGTTACCTAATCTATAAAGTCACAGTTGGTTCCATGGTTTTCCTTCTCTGTGAAAAGAACACATGTATGAGTTCCGTAAGCTAGCAAAGATTTTGTTCTCTGCATTTATCTTTAAAAAATTTCCTGCCTGAAATTTAATATAGGAAACCCTGAGAGAACTCCCACTGGGCCCTGTACAAGAACATCCCTATACCGAATGCAATAAAAGATTTCATAATGTTATTTCTGGAAGCATCCTTTTGATCAAATCTGATAGAATGTCTCAAAATTCTGCTTCTTTCTACTAACTTGGGCCTTAATTTCAAACTGAGGTTTGTTTTTTTTTATTAGAGAAGCAGTAGTCTCCAGTATTTCAGTGAAGTTTTTTTTTTGCCTCAGTGCAGCTTTATTTAGGTAATAGTGATGTTCTAATTTTTCTAAAATTTCAAGCCCACATCCCTTTTTAAACTGTAATTAGGTAGACTGCTTCCAGTTGCTTTATTTATAACCTGTTGGTTTTTTGTGTTTTTTTTTATTTATTTATTTATTTATTTATTTGTCAGAGAGAGAGGGAGCACAGGCAGACAGAGTGGCAGGCAGAGGCAGAGGGAGAAGCAGGCTCCCTGCCGAGCAAGGAGCCCGATGTGGGACTCGATCTCAGGACACTGGGATCATGACCTGAGCCGAAGGCAGCCGCTTAACCAACTGAGCCACCCAGGCGTCCCAACCTGTTGGTTTATACAGAAGAAAAACCTAATAGCTTTTGTCAGCAGTCCAGATGGCAGTTCAGGCAGCCAGGGGTTTATTTAGTGTGTAGTCTTCCTGACTTTATCCGTTGGGGTGGAGATATAAAAGAATAGGAGGTAGGGGAGACTGGTGATGGAATTTTACATTAATAGAGGGGTTTTTATGGCAGATAGGAAACTCTCTTGTGTGTTCATTTATAAAAGTCTGCTCTTAAGGCTCTGCTTGGTGTTCATCTTCAGGGGAAGAGTGAGAAGGCTGGCAAGAAGATTGAAAAGGTCTATCTTGGGAAATGAATCTGACTTCTAATTGGGAAAAATATAAGCTGATTTCAGCTAGTTGAGATCTTAATAAAACACAGAATTAAATGTAATTTGAAATAGACCCAAAACTCTGTAGTTAATGTAATTTTCTAAATTAGGTGAGAATATAACTATTAGCCTAAGGGTTAGCTCTTTAGATTTCAGTATTTAATAACCTCAAAGCTGATAGGAGTTTTAAACAGCAATTGTCTCTAGCAGGAGTTACAAACTCAAAAGCCAGTGCGTGATTATCTGGAAGAATCCAAGGAGAGAAGGAACAGAGCAAGCTAGAAAGTACATGGATGCTTGATCTAAAGGGGAACTGGTATTTAGATGCAGTTGATCATTGCTGTGGAAGAAAGAAGGGCGATGTTGACTGATCTAATTAAAATTAACGTATAAGACACTACATGTGCTTACATTGTGTAGGCCACGTGAAATCTAGCTGGCCTGTGGGAATTAAACTCTCCTTGAAGGTTTTAAGAAGATATTCTTCTGGATTATTAACCTTTTCAGAATTTCATCCTTCTGGGAGCTTCTTCCCTTCTGATGTTGTCAGTCTCTCATTTCTTCATTTGACAAATTTATTTAACCAGTAGCGTACTAGGCCAGGTACCTGGCCTTTTTTGTAAGTTTAGTTCTTGGTCTTGAAATATGTATGCATCTCTTGGTATAAGAGTGGAGTATAGGGCGCCTGGGTGGCTCAATGGGTTAAAGCCTCTGCTTTCAGCTCAGGTCATGATCTCGGGGTCCTGGGATTGAGCCCCACATCGGGCTCTCTGCTCAGCGGGGAGCCTGCTTCCTCCTCTCTCTCTGCCTGCCTCTCTGCCTGCTTATGATCTCTCTCTCTCTCTCTCTCTCTGTCAAATAAATAAATCTTTAAAAAAAAAAAAAGTGGAGTATAGATGCCTTTGGCTTAATTCTGTTGCTCCCATTTAGTTCCTAGTCCATTGGATTTCTTTTTCCACACTATAAACACATTTTTTTTCTTTTTTCAAACTATAGTGCTATCCCCCAGTAGTCTGGCTTCAGTGCCCACTCCTGTTTCAGTCCTGGATCCTAGACTCTTGTCTTACATACTCCTGTTGTCTTATTTCCTGCTGTCATCTGTTATGCCCAGATCTGAAATTAGCTCTTTGTTTCTCTGAAATGCTCAGTCTTTTTTTTTTTTAAATTTGAGAGAGAGGGAAAGTGAGCACGACAGATAGTGGGGGAGAAGGGCAGAGGGAGAGAGAGAATCTTAAGCACGTTCCCAGTTGAGGGCAACACAAGGCTTGCTCTCACAACCCTGAAAATACAACCTGAGCAAAAACTAAGAGTTGTATGCTCAGCTGACTGAGCCACCCAGGCGCTGCCCCCACTTTTTTTTAAGTTTTATTTAAGTAATCTCTGTACCCCATATGGGGCTCAGACTCACAACCCCAAGATCAGGAGTCACATGCTTTTATGACTGAGCCAGCCAGGTGCCCCTAAACCTACCTTCTTTATAGGTAGCTACTAATCATCTTTCCCTGCTTGAGTGTCCTCTGTCCATTTAAATCTCAGTAGCTTCAGGGGTGCCTGGGTAGCTCAGTCAGTTAGGCATCTGCCTTCAACTCAGATCATGATCCCAGCATCCTGGGATTGCGCCCCACATCAGGCACTCTGCTCAGTGGGAGCCTGCTTCTCTCTCTCCCTGCCGCTTCCCTTGCTTCTACTCACTCTCTCTTGAATAAATAAAAAAACATTTTTTTGAAGATTTTATTTATTTCTTTGACAGAGATCACAAGTAGGCAGAGAGGCAGGCAGAGAGAGAGGAGGAAGCAGGCTCCCCGCTGAGCAGAGAGCCTGATGCGGGGCTCCATCCCAGGACCCTGGGATCATGACCTGAGCTGAAGGCAGAGGCTTTAACCCACTGAGCTACCCAGGCGCCCCTAAATCAATAAAATTTTTAAAAATAAATAAGTTTCTAAAAAAATAAAATAAAAAAAATTAAAAAAAAAAAAGATTAAAAAAAATAAATAAGTCTCACTAGCTTCAAAATCAAACTCACTTTTTGCTTCCACAGAGAGGGGAGGATTATATCGGAGCTGAATCTTATGGGGCCGCATAGGAGAGGAGGAATATGGTAGCATGTATGTGGGTGCAGCAGGAAATGGTTGGACTGGGACCAGGCTATGAATGATAGAGGCTGCCCCAGTCCTGAAAGGAAGCTTTTCAACAGGGAGAGTAACTAGATCACTTCTGACTTGTGTTTTCATTGACTTCAGACCAGAGACCTTATCTTCACTCGTTCAACAGTATTAATTGAGCACCTACATTTGCCAAGCACTATTTCAGATACTGGAAGAACAGAGATGCACAAGACCTTAACTATTCTTGTGGCGCTTACAGTCTTGTGCTTTTATATATGTGTATGTGTCTGTATGTGTGTAATCTTTATGCCCAACATGGGGCTCGAGCTCATGACTACTGAGGTCAAGAGACATGCTCTACTAGCTGAGCCAGTCAGATGCCTCAAGTCTTCTGCTTTTTAAATTGTTTTTTTGAGGGCGCCTGGGTGGCTCAGTGGGTTAAGCCTCTGCCTTTGGCTCGGGTCATGATCCCAGGGTCCTGGGATCGAGTTCCGCATCGGGCTCTCTGCTCAGCAGGGAGCAAAGTTTTTTTTTTTTTACCAGAGGGAGTTTAGTAAACATTTTGGTAGGATGGTTTTTGATTATAAGAATGAATTTTTAGGGACGCCTGGGTGGCTCAGTTGGTTGGACGACTGCCTTCGGCTCAGGTCATGATCCCGGAGTCCCGCATCAGGCTCCCAGCTCCACGGGGAGTCTGCTTCTCCCTCTGACCTTCTCCTCGCTCATGCCCTCTCACTGCCTCTCTCTCAAATAAATAAATAAAATCTTTAAAAAAAAAAAAGAATGAATTTTTAATGGTTAAAGTCTTTAAAATTGATGGAGGGAATATTGCTATATTATCTTGCTACATTAAAGATACAAAATAACTTTTTATTTGTATGGCACAGCAAAACAGAACTAGGATTATTTTAAATTCTTCAAATCCTCATATCTCAGATGATAAAATCCTACGTATATTTATGCACAAGTGGGGAGGTAAAAATTAGTATTGTTCTGAGATTCTGAACATTTTTATATTTCAAACTCTTCTTTTCCAGGTGTCCTTCTTCACATCTTTATGGAATCACCCATTTTTCACTATTAGCTGTATTACTCTAATAGGCTTGTTCTTTGCCGGAATACACAAGAGGGTCGTTGCACCATCAATGTATCCTTTACCAAAATTGACTTTTATTCTCTGAATGAAATTAAAGCACCTTTTTGGTCATCTAGGTATTGTTTTAAAAGCTTATTCTTCATATGATAAATTTTTCTTTGACCACATTTTTTCAGCATAGCTGCTCGATGTCGAACTGTATTAGCAGAATACAATATGTCTTGTGATGATGTGAGTATTGTTTACATTAGAAAATTGTAGATGTGCATGAAAGGACTGAAATGTTTTGGCTTAAATAAAGCAGACATTAATCAATTGTCTGCATGGGGCACCTGGGTGGCTCAGTCGGTTAAGCATCTGCCTTCGGCTCAGGTCATGATCCGGAGTCTAGGGATCCCCCAAGTCCTACATCAGGCTTCCTGCTCAGTAGGGAGTATGCTTCTCCCTCGGGCCCCTTCATCCTGCTTGTGCTCACTCTTTCTTAAATAAATAAATAAATTAAATAGATAAAATCTTTTATTTTTTATTTAAAATTTTTTATTTATTTTTATATATTTATATATATCATATATATATATTTTATATATTTTTGTATATATATAATTTTTATATTTATATTTATATTTATAATTATATATATATTTATATATATTGTATAAAATTTATTTGTCAGAGAGAGAGGGAGAGAGAGAGCACAGGCAGACAGAGGGAGAAGCAGGCTCCCCACCGAGCAAGGAGCCCGATGCGGGACTCGATCCCAGGACGCTGGGATCATGACCTGAGCCGAAGGCAGCCACCCAACCAACTGAGCCACCCAGGCGTCCCAATAAATAAAATCTTTTAAAAAATTGTCTGCATGGATTAATAGTGGAGATATTCCTTATAGTATTGATCCTAAGACCCATGTTTACATCTCAGAAATTGAGATGCATCTAATGATCTGTAGTATCATACAAGTCAACTGTAGAGTTGACAGTATCTTTTTATTTTTATTTTTTTTAAACATGTAAGCTGTATACCAAGTATGGGACTTGAACTCATGACCCTGAGATCTAGAGTCAAATGTTGTACCACTGAGCGAGCCAAGTACTCCCAGTTTAATCTTTACTTTCTTTCTTTTTTTTTTTAATTTATTTTAGAGAGAGAGCACAAGCAGGGGGGAGGAACGGATGGAGAGAGGGAAGCAGGCTCCCCCCCCGAGCAGGGAGCCTGTTGTGGGGCTCCATCCCAGGATCCTGGGATCACAACCTGAGCCCAAGGCAGATGATTAACTGACTGAGCCACCCTGGCACCCCCCCCCCCAGTTTAATCTTAATGACATAAAATCATGATATGTCTTACGATTGAAGCTGTCTTAAATTCATTATACAGTTGTCATTATTGGCCAAAAATGGATTGTTGGGTGTTGAATTTGTTAACTGTTATTTATCTAATGATATTCTGTATATAGGATTTTTAAAAATAAGATTTTATTTATTTTTGAGAAGGGGGGAATACAAGCAGTGGGGGAGAGGCAAAGGGAGAACCAGACTGTCTGGGAGCCCGATGCAGGACTCAATCCTAGGACCCCAGGGTCATGACGTGAGCTGAAGTCAGTTGCTTAACTGACTGAGCCACCCAGGCGCCCTGTATGTAGGATTTTAAATTAGATCTCAAATTAACTGACAGAATACGAATTTAACAAACCGACTGTTTTAAAGATTTTATTTATTTATTTGGCAGAGAGAGAGACAGTGAGAGTGGGAACACAGCAAGGGCAGTGGGAGAGGGAGAAGCAGGCCTCCCACCCAGCAGGGAGCCTGATGCAGGGCTTGATCCCAGGACCCTGGGATCATGACCTGAGCCGAAAGCAGACACTTAACCACTGAGCCACCCAGGTACCCCTAAACCGACTGTTTTTAAAAGTTAATCATGTATTGATACACTAGAGTATCTCACAGTTTGATTTGCTTATTTTATTTATAAGGTATTATCACCTTCAAGTTAAAAAAACTATCAAATAATACTTACCCAGTATAGAAAATAAGAATAAAGAGGAAAAAAAGATACTAAGCCAGGAAGGCCACTAGATCAATGAAGAGAATAAAGACTAAACACTTTGATTTTTTTTTAAGAATTAGAGGATAAGTATAGTATTTCAAGTCAAAAGGGGAGAAATGGGCTAATAGTGTTGAGGTAATTGGCTTTTCACTTGAGAAAAAAATGAATTTAGATTTCTTCTTCACATAATTTAAAAAGATTAAATTCCAGATAAAGTCTTAAATATATTTAAAAAGACATACCTATCCCATAAGCATTAGAGGAAAGTACATATGAATGGTTTTTGTTTTTTAAGATTTCTTTATTAGTATAATAAGTAGTACAACATGCACACACACATGAGTTGGGGGAAGGGTTGAAGAAGAGAGAAACCCAAGCAGACTCCATGCTCGGTGTGGAGCCCAACGTGGAGCTCGAGATAATGACCTGAGTTGAAACCAGGAGTTGGACATTTAACCCACCGTGCCACCCAGGTGCCCCAGAGATGAATATGTTTATGATCTTGGTGTAGAAAAACTTTTTAAGACTCAGAACAAAAAACCATCATGGAAGAGGTTGGATACCTTTAATTGCACCAACATTTGAAAATTTTGTACAGCAAAAGGCAAGAAAATGAGCAGTGATTAGAAGAAATAATTTGTGGGGCGGCTGGCTGGCTCAGTCGGTGAGCGTGTGACTCTTGATCTCAGGGTTGTGAGTTTGAGCCCCATGTTGGGTGTAGAGATTACTGAAAAAAAAAATACATATTAAAAAAAAAGTATTGGCAAGATATCTAATAGAGGATAGAATATAAAATAAAGACCTATTAAAAATCAATAAAAAAAGATAAATAGTACATTTGAAATGTGGAAAGAGGTTAGTCATCTCACAGAAGTGGGACTACAGATAGCCTCATTTGTAATTGGGGAAATGAACAGTAAAGCTGAGTTACCTTTTTCTTTTTCTTTTCTTTTTTTCTTTTTAAGAGAGAGAGAGAGTGAGAGCATGAGTGGAGGGTCTTGGGGTGAAGCAGAAGGAAAGGGAGAAGCAGACTCCCCACTGAGCAGGGAACCCATCACAGGGCTCGATCCCAGGACCCTGAGATTATGACCTGAGCCCAAGGCAGAAGCTTAACCGACTGAGCCACCCAGGTGCCCCTAAAACTGAGTTTTCATTCTCCATCTACTCTTGGTGGGGACCATCAGTCACATGCACATGAGGAGGCAGGTACAAGGTCTTTATTGCTACATGCTTTGCAGTAGGGAAAAAATGGAAACCAGTTTTACATTTCCCAACAAGGGGATGGTAAAATAGGCTGAGGTGTAGCCACATTGTAGGAAACCATAAGTAAATCTGTCAGTATGGCCATGGAAGGCTCTGCAGAGCATAATGTGAGGTGCAAGAAGTAAATTACTGGATGATATACTCAGTTTGGTATCTTCTTTTTTTTTTCTTTTTTTTAATTTTTTTTTTCCCCTAGTACCATTTTCTTTTTAATTCCAGTATAGTTAATATACAATGTTATATTAGTTTCAGGTGTACCATAGAGTGATTTCAGCACTTCTGTACATCACCATGTGCTCATTATGAGACATCCCTTAATCCCCATCATCTATTTCCCCTGTCCCCCCACCCACTTCCCCTCCTGTAACCATCAGTTTGTTCTCTGTACTTAAGAGTCTTTTTCTTGATTTGTCTTTTTTTCTTTGCTTGTTTTTGTTTTTTCTTAAATTGCACATGAGTGAAATTACACAGTATTTGTCTTTCTCTGTCTCACTTAGCATTATACTCTCGAGCTCCATCTATGTAGTGCAAATAGCAAGATTTCATTCTTTTTTGTGGCTGAATAATACTCCAGCGTGCACGCGGTTTGTGTGTGTGTATCACATCTTAATCTGTAAGAAAGTTGTTTTTTAAAATTTTTATTTATTTATTTATTTGACAGACAGAGATCACAAGTAGACAGAGAGGCAGGCAGAGAGAGGGGGGAGCAGGCTCCCTGCTGAGCAGAGTGCCTCATGTGGGGCTCGATCCCAGGACCTTGGGATCATGACCTGAGCCAAGGCAGAGGCTTTAACCCACTAAGCCACCCAGGTGCCCCCTGTAAGAAAGTTTGTTTTTGTTTTTTTTAAAGATTTTATTTATTTATTTGAAAGATCACAGGTAGGCAAGAGAGGCAGGCAGGGAGAGAGAGGAGGAAGCAGTCTCTCTGCGGAGCAGAGAGCCCGATGTGGGGCTCGATCCCAGGACCCTGGGATTATGACCTGAGCTGAAAGCAGAGGCTTTAACCCACTGAGCCACCCAGGCGCCCCATAAATAAAATCTTAAAAAAAAAAAAAAAGATTTATTTATTTTAGGGAGAAAGGAGGAGGGGCTGAGGGATAGAATCTCAAGCAGACTCCCTGCTGAGCACAGAGCCTGACACATGGGTTTGATCTCATGACCCGGAATTTATGACCCGAGCCGAAACCCAAGATTTGGATGCTTAACCGATTGAGCCAGATGGCTCAGAAACATCAGATTTTTATTATTTATATATGTGGATGTAAATTGTAGAATACATTTGGAAGAATTCATGCTAAAACTGGTTTCTTCTCTAAAAGGGCTAGAGTTTGAGATAAATGGAAGGAAGAATTTTAGCTTATCTATATCTGAAAACATTTTAAGTTGTTTGCTTATTTTTTAAGTAATCCTATACCCAACATGGAGCTTAAAGTCACATCCCCAAGGTCAAGAGTCATGCTTCACCGACTGAGTCAGCCAGGTTTTATGTATTTGATTTCTTAATTAATTACATTAATGTCGGGATGCCTGGGTGGCTCAGTTGGTTAAGCAGCTGCCTTCGGCTCAGGTCATGATCCCAGTGTCCTGGGATCGAGTCCCACATCGGGCTCCTTGCTCAGCGGGGAGCCTGCTTCTCCCTCTGCCTCTGCCTGCCACTCTGTCTGCCTGTGTTCACTCTCTCTCTCTCTCTCTGACAAATAAATAAATTTAAAAAAAATTACATTAATGTCTTTTCATGTAATTTAAAATAGATTTAAGACCTTGGGGAGCGCCTGGGTGGCTCAGTGGGTTAAGCCTCTGCCTTCGGCTCAGGTCATGATCCCAGGGTCCTGGGATTGAGTCCCGCTTCGGGCTCTCAGCTCAACAGGGAGCCTGCTTCCCCTTCTCTGCCTGCTGTTCCGCCTACCTGTGATCATTCTCTGTCAAATTAATAAAATCTTTAAAAACAAAACAAAACAAACTTTGGGTAAAACAAATAGAGGTCTGTTTATACAGTGGAATACTGTGTATTGTATATCGTAATAACAATATAAAACAGTATAGACTGCTGGAACATAATAACATGGATGAATCTCAGAAGCACATTGAGTGAAAGAAGTAGATGTGAAAGACCACATACTCTGATTCCATTTGTTTAAAGACCAGAGACAGGCAAAATTTATGGGAAATAGTTACGTCTATTTCAGGAGTGGGCCTCCCATTGACCAGAAAGGGATGTGGAAGAACTTTCTGGGTGGTGGTGATACACTATAGTGTGAACGAGGTGGTGGCTGTGTGGGCACGTGTGTATGGGAAGATTTTTACTTAGCACACATGCAGGGGAGAGGCAGAGTGAGAGAATCTCAAGCAGACTTCGCACTGAGCCTGATGTGGGGCTCAATCTCATGACCCTCAGAGCCTGACCTAAGCCAAAATCAAGAGTTGGACACTTGACTGGCTGAGCCGCCCAGGCAGCATATAAGTTACATACTGTATATAAGTTATACCTCAATAAAACAGTGAAAAAATTAGCATCAAAGTTCTACCAACATTACCAGGGAATTACCAAAAGTTAAACGACTAAAAATGAAGTTTAAGTGAGAATCTTGTGATCAGAATCTTGACAGCACTTTTAACCCAGAAATCACAGTAACAAAATATTAATGAAACCACCTAGAGTCTCACCAACCAAAGATGTTTTATGTTGTGTTGCCCATTCTCATTTGCTGCTTAGGTATTACGGAGTTTTCAGACCTGCTTCTTTGATCCAGTATTGGGCTTTAAGAGTCACTATTTATTGCACATGAACCAATAATGTCTTGGGCTTTTTATCTATACTATACCAGTTAAGGTCTTCTGTTTTGGGGCATCTGGGTGGCTTAGTCAGTTGGGTGTCAGACTCTTGATTTCAGCCCAGGTCTTGATCTCAGGTTCATGAATCAGGCCGCATGATGAGCTCCATGCTGGGCATGGAGCCTTGTTTTGTTTTTTTAAAAGCAGGTCTTCCATTTTGTTTATATTCTCCACCAGAACTTAAGCTGCAGGAGGATGAGGGAGTGTGTCTAGTTCATTCTTGGATCCCTAGTATCTCCCACAAGGCCTGGCCCACAGCAGACACTCAGTAAATGTTGAATGAAAGAATTAGTAACATTTTTTTAAAGATTTATTTTAGAGTATGCACAAGAAAGCACAAGTGGGGTAGAGGCAGAGGGAGAGATTCTTCAAGCAGACTCATTGCTGAGCTCAGAACCCAGTGCAGGGTTTTATCTCATAACCCATGAGATCATGACATGACCTGAAACCAAGAGTCCATCGCTTAACCAGCTGAGTCGCCTAGGTACCCAAATTAGTAACATCTTTATGTACAGCTTTATGCTTGTGTCCTTCAGGTAAACTTCCAGAAGTGGAGTTATTTGAACTATAGTGCGTGTACCTGTTCTTTGGGTAAATAACACAGTTGGGCCAGGGCACCTGGCTGGCCCAGTCAGTGGAGCATCTAACTCTTGATCTTAGGAACGTGAGTTCAAGCCCCATGTTGGACATAGAGCTTACTTTATTTTTAAAGGTTTATTTATTTATTTATTTATTTGACAGGGAATGAACACTGGCAGGGAGAGTGGCAGGGAGAGGGAGAAGGGCTCGATCCTAGGATCATGACCCAAGCCAAAGGCAGACCCTTACCCAACTGAGCCAGGGAGCCCGATGTGGGACTTGGTCCCAGACTCCTAGAGTCGTGACCTGAGCCAGAGGTAGACACCTAACCGACGGAGCCACCCCTAGAGCTTGCTTAAAAGAAAAGGGGGGGGCACCTGGGTGGCTCAGTGGGTTAAAGCCTCTGCCTTCGGCTCAGGTCATGATCCCAGGGTCCTGGGATTGAACCCCGCATCGGGCTCTCTGCTCAGCGGGGAGCCCGCTTCCTCCTCTCTCTCTGCCTGCCTCTCTGCCTACTTGTGTTCTCTCTCTCTCTCTGTCAAACAAATAAAATCTTAAAAAAAATAAAAAAGATTTTTAAAAAATAATAAAAGAAACGAAGGGGGGGCAGTTGACCTTACAGAAGAGTTACATCCACTTAAACTGAACATCAGCAGTGTGTAAGTGTCTAGTGCTCAATCATTGGTTTACATTTTCACCTGAAAGTAAAAATTTAATGTTAGTGAAGGAAAAATGTTTGCTCAGATACATATACTTATCTTTTATAAATTTCATTTGACAAGGAGCATGAATTTATACATGTTGGGATTTTATTTATAGGATTGATTGGCAGATTTTTAGGTAGCCAGTGGACAGGGAGTTCATCAAATAGATTGTTTTGTTTATGTATTTATTTATTAATAAGATTTATTTATTTATTTGACAGAGAGCCAGAGACTAGAGAGGGAACACAAAGGAAGGGGAGTGGGAGAGAGAGAAGCAGGCTTCCCGCTGAGCAGGGAGCCCAATGCAAGGCTTGATCCCAGGACCCTGGTGTCATGACCTGAGCCAAAGGCAGACGCTTAATGACTGAGGCACTCAGGCACCCCAAATGGGTTGTTTTAAAGTAATGAAGATTTTAGGGGTGCCTGACATGGCTCAGGTCATGTCATGATCCTGGGTCCAGGGGTCGAGTTCTGCATGGGGCTCCCTGGTCCACAGGGAGTCTACTTCTCCCTCTGCTTGCCACTCCCCCTGCTTGTGCTCTTTCTCTCTCTCTCTCTCTGTCAAATATATAAAGAAAATCTTAATAATGAAGATTTTAGGAAGAAAACTCCACACAAAACTTGGAAAATATAACTGTTCATTGCTTAATATTTACTTCGTATATTGGGGCGCCTGGGTGGCTCAGTGGTTTAAAGCCTCTTCCTTCGGCTCAGGTCATGATCTCTGGGTCCTGGGATCGAGTCCCGAATTGGGCTCTGCTTGGCGGGGAGCCTGTTTCCTCCTCTCTCTCTTTCTCTCTCTGCCTGCCTCTCTGCCTACTTGTGATCTCTCCCTGTCAAATAAATAAAATCTTAAAAAAATATTTACTTCGTATAAAGGATGTTCTGGTACCCTTCAAATGTACTTCAAGGCTTATGGATAAGTGGTGATGTTTTTAATGGAACTGTGTATTGAAAAACTTTTTTCCTTCATTTTTACAGACAGGAAAACTCATTTTGAAACCTAGGCCTCATGTTCAGTGACAATCTGCACTCATTGTTATGGGACCTAAAACAGCCTTTCTTCAAATGAGTGATACTGCAAAAAGCCATAAAGGATTCCTTTTACAGTTGGATATGTGAAGGTCATAGCAACAACTGACAAGAAGTGTGCAATATTTACCCAGATGATCTCAATGATGATGACTCTCCTCCCCCGTGCTTGGTACCTTTGATTATCTGTGTTACAGTATTAGTGTCACTTTAGTACTTCAGACCCTGCAGAGACTTCTGCAGATGAAGTATGTCTATATGTTACTAAGTTAAACTTAGAAACAGAACCTCATCCAGTTTTTATAATGTATTTTTGCAAACTACTGTAAATAGCAAATCAATGCCAATGTCAAAGAGGGAAGCGTTCCGTGGACTTTGTTCTCCTGCACCAGTATCGTGGGAGCATCGGTTGGCCAGCCCCATGGCTCTTCACACCCAGCTATTGCTCATAGCTGTGCCTTTCATTCTTAGACCCCTCTGTTCGAATCATAATGCAAGAAAAACATCGGATTGAGTGTAAACTGAGAAAGACTCATCTCCATTATGTTGTGAGAAATTATAGATGTTCTTCTGAGAAACCATTTTTGTTAAACCATATAGTGAACTTCAACCACTCTCATGGTAACCATTTCCAGTTTGTTGTTTTCCTTCAATGCTAAATATACTTTATATTTTTTTAATAATTTTAATAACACTCCAAAGGCTTCTGAATATACAAGTTTAGTTACAAATTATGTACTGTCTGGGAATTTGATAGTCCTTGTTTTAGATCATTGGATCTTAACGCCGCCGTCGGCATGCTGTTACACTAGTGTTGGCACGGGCGTCATTGATCAGCCGCCCCATTACAGGGTGACTTGGGAGCGGCTCCCCAAACTAGAGTCTACAATTCTCACTGTTCCGAGAGTGTTAATGACATACTGTGTATGCATTTTAGCCACCTGTACTATAATTGCCCTTAATCTTAAACTATTGGGATTGCTGTAAATATTTTAAAGAACTGGAGGTGCCTTTTACCTGTTTATTAGATGATTTTGAAAAGGTTTAAATTATTTCATGAGCAGTCTTTTAAATTCCATTTAACATGAAGCTGAAAATTCACTCACAGGACAAAAACTTTTTAACAAGGCTACCATTTAACTTAACTGTCCATCTTGGCTTTGACGTGTATGAGATTTTATTCTTGAAACTGCAGCAATAAGACCCTCTCTGCTCCTACGAAGTCATCAGAGGGTACTCTATGTATTTGGCACAGTTTGATTGTCTGTAAATTTTGTAGGTAAATATGTGCATAAAAATAAATACTTTATATATAATTAGTTACTGGGCTTTTTTTCCTCGATTCATAGAAAGTCTGTAGCACTTAAGGTTATAAAGCACAACACATGTGTCAGATACAGACTAGTTTCAGATGAGGTCTTGAACTGTCTAGTAGAAGGCAGACACTCAACGACTGTGCCATTAAAGACAAAACTAGTGGGACGCCTGGGTGGCTCAGTTGGTTAAGTGTCTGCCTTCTGCTCAGGTCATGATCCCAGCATCCTGGGATCGAGTCCCACATCGGGCTCCTTGCTCAGCAGGAAGCCTGCTTCTCCTTCTGCCTCTGCCTGCCACTCTGTCTGCCTGTGCTCACTCTCTGACAAATAAATAAAATCTTTAAAAAAAAAACAAAAAACTAGCACCAGAGTCCAATTTTCTTGACTCAGATTGAAAAGCTGTTTGTGTGGGGGGGAAGTGGGGGTACTTAACTCAGGAGCCATTAGAATGTGATCATTAAGAATGTAGATTCTTGGGACGCCTGGGTGGCTCAGTTGGTTGGGTGGCTGCCTTCGGCTCAGGTCATGATCCCAGCGTCCTGGGATTGAGTCCCACATCGGGCTCCTTGCTCGGCAGGGAGCCTGCTTCTGCCTCTGCCTCTGCCTGCCACTCTGTCTGCTTGTGCTCGCTCTCTCTCTCTCTCTCTCTCTGACAAATAAATAAATAAATAAAAATCTTTAGAAAAAAGAATGTAGATTCTTGGGGCACTTGGGTGGCTCAATTGGTTATGCGTCTGCCTTCGGCTCTGGTTACAATCCTGGGATCGAGCCCTGAGTTGGGCTCTATGCTCAGTGGGGAGTCTGCTTCTCCCTCTCCCTCTGCTACGCTCCCCCTGACCCCCGCCACTCATGCCCCCTCTCTCTCTCTCAAAACGTTTTGTTTTGTTTTGTTTTAAAGATTTTATTTATTTGACAGAGATCACAAGTAGGCAGAGAGGCAGGCAGAGAGAGAGGAGGAAGCAGGCTCCCCGCTGAGCAGAGAGCCCAATGTGGGGCTCGATCCCAGGATCCTGAGACCATGACCTGAGCGGAAGGCAGAGGCTTAACCCACTGAGCCACCCAGGCGCCCCTTGTTTTATTTTTTAATTATATTTGGGGTGCCTGGCTGGCTCATTTGGTTACGCAGGTCCCTTCAGCTCAGGTCATGATCCCAGAGTCCTGGGATCGAATCCTGAGTCAGGCACTTCAGTGGGGAGTCTGCTTCTCCCTCTGCCCCTCTCTTCTACTCCTGGTCCCTCTCTATCTCAAACAAAAATCTAAAGAAAATCGGGGCGCCTGGGTGGCTCAATCATTAAGTGTCTGCCTTCGGCTCAGGTTATGATCCCAGGATCCTGGGATCGAGCCCTACATCAGGCTCCCTGTTTGGCGGGAAGCCTGCTTCTCTCTCTCCCACTCCCCCTGCTTGTATTCCCTCTCTTGCTGTTTCTCTGTCAAATAAATAAAAACTTAAAAATAGGAGTCACGAGTTCTTCCCACTGAGCCAGCCGGGCATCCCTTGATTGACATTTTATGGAGACTGGGCTAAGAATTGTTTTGGGTGACAAATGCTCTCTCCTCAGCCCCCTGTCATTTCCTCCTGCTGAAACCATAGAAACTCAAGTTCTGTTCTTCATACTACACTCTGTATATACACTTTTGCACTGAGTATCATTTCTTTTATCCTCTAAAAATTGGGAGCACATCTTGTCTGCATCATGGAACACTTCTATTTTCTTTTTCTTTTTTATTTATTTGACAGATCACAAGTAGAGAGGCATGCAGAGGGGGAGGGGGAAGCAGGCTCCCTGCTGAGCAGAGGACCCTGGACCTCTGGGATCCCAGGACCCTGGGATCATGACCTGAGCCGAAGGCAGAGGTTTAACGCACTGAGCCACCCAGGCGCTCCTGAAACACATTTTAAAAACATGTTTTTAAAGTATGATTGTCTGCTATGCAAGTCTGAGAGAAAAAATGAAAGTGAAAGGATGTCTTACGGAAAGTTTTAGGGTTTCTCTCTTTTTTTAAAAGATTTTATTTGACAGACAGAGATCACAAGTAGGCAGAGTGGCGGGCAGAGGGAGAGGGAGAAGCAAAGCAGGCTCTCTGCCAGGCAGAGAGCTGGATTTGGGGCTCTTGGTCAAGATCCTTGCATCATGACCTGAGCTTAAGGCAGCCGATTAACTGAGCCATCCAGGTTCCCCTGGGGTTTCTCTTATCATCTTTGCAGACTGCCCTTTATGTGGCAAGGGCATGTAGGTATGAAGGTATGGAAAATGTGTGAGGTAGACTTTTTGCCGTCTCAGAACTGGTGGGGAATGCAGGCCAATGATCCAGCAGTTACCACGTGGTCTAAGTGCTATGAAAGGTCAGTGTAGATGCCCAGGGGAAGGGGGTCCAGCCTGCACTGGGTTCTCAAAAGAAGTTCTTTCCAAAGGGATCTGAAGGGTCACTGGGTCAGGGGGACACACAGGCGGTTTTTGAATGTGGATGGCAGCATGATGTCATCTGCCAGGTCGGGGGGCTTTAGGCCATGTGTAGTGGAAGAGCCCCAGGGGGCAGGCTGACTGATTTAGGGTCCTGGTTCATCCATTAGCTACTTGGGGTGGTGACTCCTTCTCTCTGAACATTACTGTCCTCATTTGGACCTAATCATAGCTGTCTTGCAGAACTGTTATAAGGACTAAATGAAATAATGTATGTAAGATATTATAACTTCCTGTGTTTTTATACAAGCAAATTTTTATTTTAAGTCCCTGTTCTGAGTTCTTGTTCTGTGTAGATCCTTAGTACCTGGCAGGACGCTCTGTTGAGTGAATTAATCTTGATGTTGGTATTGGAATTGGGTTTGTACATAATTACACTAAAAAATCACTTTCTTACATAATTTGCTTATCTAGTTTTGGGATAGGTTACTTTTTAAAAATATATATATATATTTTTAAAGATTTTATTTATTTATTTGACAGAGATCACAAGTAGGCAGAGAGGCAGGCAGAGAGAGAGGAAGGGAAGCAGGCTTCCCGCTGAGCAGAGAGCCCGATGTGGGGCTCGATCCCAGGATCCCGGGATCATGACCTGAGCTGAAAGCAGAGGCCTTAACCCACTGAGCCACCCAGGCACCCCTAAAAAAATATTTTTAATTATTTCTACACCCAACATGGGGCTCGAACTCACAAACCCAAGATCAAGAGTTACAGACTCCACTGACTGAGCCAGCTAGGTGCCTCTGGTTTTGGGAGATGTATGTGTGGGTCAGTCGGTTAAGCATCTGCCTTCCATTCAGGTCATGATCCTGGGGGTCCTGGCATCGAGTCCCATATTGGGCTCTGTGCTCAGTGGAGAGTCTGCTTCTCTCTTTCTCTCTCCCTCTGCTTCTCCCCCTGCTCGTGCTTGCACGACCTCTCTCTCTCTCTCAAGGGGGTAAATAAAATCTTAAAAAGGGGCACCTGGGTGGCTCAGTTGGTAAGCGTCTGCCTTCAGCTCAGGTCATGATCCCAGGGTCCTGGGATCGAGCCTTGTGACGGGCTCCCTGCTCAGTGTGGAGTCTGCTTCTTCCACTCCCCCTGCTTGTATTCCCTCTTTCGTTGTCTCTCTCTGTGTCAAATAAATCAATAAAATTAAAAAAAAAAAACCAACAAATTGTTTTATTTATTTTTTATTTTTTTAAAAGATTTTATTTATTCAACAGACAGAGATCACAAGTAGGCAGAGAGGCAGGCAGAGAGAGGGGGGAAACAGGCTCTCCACCAAACAGAGAGCATGATGCGGGGCTCAGTCCCAGGACTCTGGGATTAGGACCTGAGTCGAAGGCAGAGGCCTTAACCCACTGAGCCACCCAGGCGCCCCCAACACATTGTTATTATGGAGACTTTTAAACATTTAAGAGTAAAGAGCAATTTAATGAAGACCCAGGGACCCATCACCTCACTTCAACTATTAGCATATACATAGCCAATCTCATCTACTTCCTTTCTCACCCCTGCCAAAGATTTTTTTTTTTTAAGATTTTATTTATTTATTTGACAGAGATCACAAGTAGGCAGAGAGGCAGGCAGAAAGAGAGAGAGGAGGAAGCAGGCTCCCTGCTGCGCAGAGAGCCCTATGCGGGGCTCGATCCCAGGACCCGGAGATCATGACCTGAGCTAAAGGCAGAGGCTTTAAACCACTGAGCCACCCAGGCACCCCCCAAAGATTATTTTAAAGTTAATCCCATTTATTTTATTTTCCACTTGTAAATTCAGTAATTTCTCCAGAAGAGACGGACATAACCACTATGCTGTATCATACCTAAAAAGTTAACAGTATTTTCATACCATAAAATATTCACCTCATACCTCCTCAATTGTCTCATAAATGTCTCTTACAGTTGGTTTGTTTGAATCAAGATTCAGACAAAGTAAACTTGAATAATAACAGTTTGAAAAAAAACAATGCAGGAGCTGGGGCTGGGTTTCTGAGATCACTATTTTAAAAATTTTCATTTTATCTTATTTTTAAAAGATTTTAAAATTTATTTGACAGAGAGATCACAAGTAGGCAGAGCAGCAGACAGAGAGAGAAGAGGAAGCAGGCTCCCTGCTGAGCAGACAGCCCGATGTGGGGCTTGAACCCAGGACCCTAGGATCATGACCTGAGCCAAAGGCAGAGGCTTAACGCACTGAGCCACCCAGGTGCACCAGGCGCCTCTGTTTTTATTTTTAAAGGTTTGTTTTTTTAAAAATTTTTAAAAGATTTTATTTATTTATTTGACAGACAGAGATCACAAGTAGGCAGAGAGAGAGGGAGGAAGCAGGCTCCCTGCTGAGCAGAGAGAGCCCGATGCGGGGCTCGATCCCAGGACCCTGGGATCATGACCTGAGCCGAAGGCAGAGGCTTAACCCACTGAGCCACCCAGGCGCCCCTAAAGGTTTATTTTTTATTTGAGAGAGAGAGAGCGCCAGCCAGCCTCAAACAGACTTCCTGCTGAGCACAGAGGTGATGGGCTCAATCCCAGGACCCATAAGTCATGACCTGAGCCGAAATCAAGAGTTGGCCACTTAACAAGCTGAGCTACTCAGGTGCCTCTGTTTTGTTTTGTTCTGTGTTTTGTGTGTTTTTTTTTTTAAGATTTTTTATTTATTTGACAGACAGAAATCACAAGTGGGCAGAGAGGCAGGCAGAGAGAGAGGAGGAAGCAGGCTCCTTGCTGAGCAGAGAGCCCGATGCGGGGCTCGATCCCAGGGATCGGGATCATGACCTGAGCCAAAGGCAGAGGCCTTAACCCACTGAGCCACCCAGGCGCCCTTTGTTTTGTTTTTTAAATTTTTATTTAAATTCTAGTTAGTTAACATCCTGTGCAGTATTGGCTTCAGGAGTAGAATTCAGTGATTCATCACTTACAACACGCGGTGCTCATCATAACAAGTCCACTCTTTAATCCCCATCATCCACCTGGCCCATCCCCCACCCACGTCCCCCCATCAACCTTCAGTTTGTTCACTGTCATTAAGAGTCTCTTATGGTGGGGGACGCCTGGGTGGCTCAGTGGGTTAAAGCCTCTGCTTTCGGCTCAGGTCATGATCCCAGGGTCCTGGGATCGAGCCCCACATCGGCCTCTCTGTTCAGCGAGGAGCCTGCTTCCCCCACTCTCTCTCTGCCTGCCTCTCTGCCTACTTGTGATCTCTCTCTCTCTCTCTGTCAAATAAATAAATAAAATCTTTTAAAAAAATAAAACCAGGAGGAAACAATATACTGCAGTTACTAGAACCCAACTCAAGTCTGACTATGTAGGTTCAATTTCCTCTTTGTCATTTACAAATCATTTGATTTTATGCAAGTAACTTCTCTGTGCCTTGGGTCTCTTGTCTCTAATGTGAGGATATCAACATCCCATGACGTTGTTGGTGGGTTAAATAGCTTATACACACAAAGCTCTTGGAGCAGTACCCATAGCAATGGCTCAATAAATACTGTCAATGAGGGGTGCCTGGGTGGCTCAGCTGGTTAAATGTCTACCTTTAGCTCAGGTCAAGATCCCAGCGTCCTAAAATCGAGTCCCACATTGTGCTCTCTGGTCAGTGGGGACCCTGCCTCTCCCTCTGCCTGCTGCCCCCCAACCCCACTTGTGCTCTCTCTCTGACAAATAAATGAAAAAATCTTAGAAATACATACATACATACATACATACATGCATACATATTGTCCATGGGACTCTCACTCTCCAAATAGGGAATGGAACCCATTATAATCACCAGTGAATCTGGGGAAGTGATCAAAACAGGGATAAATTCTATAGGTGTTAAAAAAAAATAAATTGGGGCACCTGGGTGGGTGGCTCAGATGGTTAAGCATCTGCCTTCGGCTCAGGTCATATCTCCAGGTTCTGGAATGGAGCCCCACCTCTGGCTCCCAGCCCAGCAGGGAGTCTGCTTCTCCCTCTCCCTCCACATCTCCCCCTGCTCCTGTGCTCTCTCTGTATCAAATGAATAAATAAAATATTTATTGAATAAAGGAATAAATAAATAACATCTTTTAAAAATATAAACACATAAAGTGTATTAAGTTTAATTCACAGATGATAATTCTCTTATAAAATATAGTTTTAAACTACAAAACTGGATAAATTTTGATAAATGTAGCACCCATGTAATAATCACCACAAGGAAGATACAGAACATTTCCATCACTCCCAAGGGGTCCCTTGTACCACTTCCCAGTCAATTCTTGTCTCCAGCCCCTTGCCCTGGGCAACTACTGTCTGACTTCTATCACTGTGGATTTGTGGTTTCTAGAGTTTTCTCTATAGTTTCACTATAAATGAAATTATAGCTAATCATACAGTATAATAGTCTTGTGTCTTGCTGCTTTGGCTGAGCATGTTTTTGAGATTTTATGTATATGTAGATTTTATGTACATGTGCCCATAATTCGTTCCTTCTTTGTTCCTTCAGTTAACCGTTTTTGTTTTTTTTTTTTTTTAAGATTTTATTATTTATTTATTTGAGTGTGCTATTGGGCCGGGGGAGGTCTGAGAAGGAGGGGGAAAAAAGGAGGAAACAATCTCAAGCAAACTCCATTGAGCACAGAAACCCACACAGGGCTCGATCCCACAACCCTGAGTGTATGAACTGAGCTGAAACCAAAGAGTTGGATGCTTAACCAACCAGCCACCCAGGCGCCCCTCTTCATTTATCTGTTGATGGGCAGGTTAGCTCCAGTTCGGAGCTATTATGAATATTCATGTCAAGCTGCTATGAATATTCATGTATAAGTCTTTGTGGATATATTAACTTTTCTTGGGAATACCTTGAGATGGAATGGCTGGATTGTAAACTGAAGACATGACGAAGACCTACCAAACTGGTTTTCTAAGGTGGCTGCTGTGGTTTTTGTTTTGCTTTTTAAGATTTTATTTTATTTTATTTTTTTTAATTTTTTTAAAAATTTATTTATTTGTCAGAGAGAGAGAGAGAGCATGAGAGAGTGAGCACAGGCAGACAGAGTGGCAGGCAGAGGCAGAGGGAGAAGCAGGCTCCCCGCTGAGCAAGGAGCCCGATGTGGGACTCGGACCCAGGACGCCGGGATCATGACCTGAGCCGAAGGCAGCCACTTAACCAACTGAGCCACCCAGGTGTCCCGTTTTTTAAGATTTTATTTTTAAGTAATCTCTACACCCAACATGGGGCTCCAACTCCCAACCCTGAGGTCAAGAGTAGCATGCTCTACCGACTGAGCCTGCCGGGCGTCCCTGCGACTTCCCTGTTTTACCCTCCAGCACTGTTTGAGAGAGAGTTCCAGTTGCTGTATACCCACTGAAATGGCTAAAATGAGAAACCCTGACAATGCTTATTTAGGCAATGATATGGAACAACTGGTTTTGTTGACTTTTGGGGTAAGTAATATGCCTTTAGGATGTTTCTTAGCATTCTGGCACAGGATTACCTGTTTTGATCATAGCCATTTAAGGTTTATCCCTTTCCAAAGGTTGGGTGGGTTAGATGGGATTTAGGGCAATCTGCTTTAGGAATAAATCTCACCAGGTAGAAGTGACTTGTTCTAACCTAGATATTTGTCACAGTGTTTTTGTTTGTTTTGTCTTGTTTTATTTTGGGCCAAACAGCCAAGGAGGCAGGCAATGGATTGAGCAATCACGCATGTTTTCCTTCTTCTTCTTCCTCTTCTCCTCCTCCTCCTCCTCTTCTTCCTCTTCCTCCTTCTTCTCTCTTCTTCCTCCACATTTTCACTTTTGCATTACCTTCCATGCCAGATCAAAATCAGGATTTGTCCAATTTTCAGGTAAAAACGGAGGTAAGGAATTTTTTTTTTTAATGACTGACAGCTGTTTTATGCATCTCAAGTAGTATAAAAAGTTTACAAATTGACTAGGGAATCTGTGTCAAATGTGATATAACATGCAAAGCTAGGTCAACTCTAATCATGGTTGTAAGTATGCAAAAGAAAAACACAGTCTTTCTCTAAAAAGTTCAGACTTGGGGCACGTGGGTGGTTCAAGCTTCCGACTTCTGATTTCGGCTCTGGTCATGATCTCAGTGCCATGAGGATCAAGCCCCCCATCAGGCTCCCAGAGTCAGCTTGAGATTCTTTAACACCTTCTGCCCCTCCATTTGAGTTCGTGTGCCCTCTCTCTCTCAAATAAATAAATAAATCTTTAAAAACATATATAAAAAGATAAGGGGCATCTGGTTGGCTCAGTCGGTTAGGCATCTGCCTTTGGCTTGGGTCAAGATCCCAAGGTCCTAGGATCAGGCCCTGCGTTGAGCTCCCTGCTCAGTGGGGAGCCTGCTTCTCCCTCTCTCTCTGTACCTCCCCACATCTCTCTCAAATAAATAAGTAAAATATGAAAAAATAAAAATTAATTAAAGTTCGGGGGGGGTTAGGTGATCCTGGTGGTGCATAAACAATGGATCTCGGAACACTGAAAAAATAAAATTAAATTTGGAAAAAAATAAAAGATAGAAAGTTCGGACATAGAATTGTCATTTCACCCATTTAACCAATAGCAAAAGTGACAAAAATGCACCAGTTGCTGATGTAGACTTTCATTCATTTATTTTGTACTAGATTTGTATAATTTTTCTTTCTTTTTTTAAAGAATTTTTAAAAAAATATTTTATTTATTTATTTGACAGAGAAGGATCCCAAGTAGGCAGAGAGGCATGTGGGGGTGGGGCAGGCTCCCTGCTGAGCAGAGAGCCCGATGCAGGGCTAGATCCCCAGACCCTGGGATCATGACCAGAGCCCAAGGCAGAGGTTTTAACCCACTGATCCACCCAGGCTCCTCCTTTTCTTTTCTTTTCTTTTTTTTTTTTTTAAAGATTTTATTTAGTTATTTGCCAGAGAGAGGGCGAGAGCACAGGCAGAAGGAGAAGCAGGTTCCCTGGTGAGCAGGGAGCCCAGTGTGGGACTCAAATCCAGGGATCATGCCCTGAGCTCAACTGACTGAGCCATCCGGGAGTCCTGATATATATACTTTCCTTTTTTTTTTCTATTTTATTTTATTTATTTATTTGACAGACAAAGATCACAAGTAGGAAGAGAAGCAGGCAGAGAGAGAGGAGGAAGCAGGCTCCCCGCTGAGCAGAGCCCGATGTGGGGCTCGATTCCAGGACCTTGGGATCATGACCTGAGTCAAAGGCAGAGGCTTTAACCCACTGAGCCACCCAGGCGCCCTATGATATATATACTTTCATAGATATTTCTTCTGTGTGTTTTTCCAAAAAAATGGGATTATATTATATATGTTGCTCTATGACCTGCCTCTTCACTTCATAGTACCTGGCGAACACCTTCCTCACTCCAGGAATAAACAAAGGATTATGTGCAACAAGTTAAAAAATTGACTCAGATAAACATAATAAGTATGTGCCAGTTCCTTAACAAAGGAACCAGGAGGATGGGAAAGCTGGTTTAAAAGAGAAACAGAAATGTATATAGTCAGTGAGGCAACAGTTGCTTAGCTAAGATTAGACATCAAATTAGCAATGCTCTCCAAGGCAATGGAATTGTATCCTTTGAGGTTGTATTTTCTACTCGACAGAAATAATTTGTATCTTAAGTGGACAAAATTATTTACAATTTATTAATCTATAATTCAGTTTTTAACTTCAAAGGCGGTAGGCCCATAAGTAAGCAGTCACTTAACAAAAGTACATTTCTTGGGCCCTAAATCTCAGAGGAGGTATAAACAGATCAGAGACTACGTATCAGGAAAACTGAGATGATTTATGACAGGGTGTACTGGGGAAACTTGCTGAGCCATACAGTCCCCCAGGCCCACGTAAGGGAAAGTCCAAGGGAGATTCTGAGATGCCTAGGGAGGCTGCTGGGAAATGATGATGTGTTGGCTGTGGTGACATGGGGTATGTTATGTAAAGATCTGAACCTGATTCTACGTGGTTCAGTCATGTACCTACCCGAGACTGTCAAAGATTTTTAAGAAAAAGAGATCAGAGTATTTTCTTTTCTTTCTTTTTTTTTAAGATTCTATTTATTTATTTGTGAGAGAGAGAGAGCACGAGAGCGTGAGCAGTGGGGAGGGGAAGGGGGAGAGGGGGAAGCAGGCTCCCCGCTGAGCAAGGAGCCCAATGCAGGACTCAATCCCAAGACCCTAAGTTCATGACCTGAGACAAAGGCAGATGCTTAACTGGCTGAGCCACCCAGGCACCCTGATCAGAGTGTCTTTTCAGAAAGATTACATTTATATGAAGGGAGAGAAATAGGAATCTGGGAGAACAGCTAGCTCCTATTTAAAATGTATGTGACCGGGGCGCCTGGGTGGCTCAGTTGGTTAAGCGACTGCCTTCAGCTCGGGTCACGATCCTGGAGTCCTGGGATTGGGTCCCACATCGGGCTCCCAGCTCCACGGGGAGTCTGCTTCTCCCTCTGACCTCACCTCTCATGCTCTCTCTCACTGTCTCTCTCTCAAATAAATAAATAAAATCTTAAAAAAAAAATAAAATGTATGTGACCAATAACTGAGTATAAGCATTTTTTTAAAAGATTTTATTTATTTATTTGACAGACAGAGATCACAGGAAGGCAGAGGCAGGCAGAGAGAGAGGAAGGGAAGCAGGACCCGAGCCGAAGGCAGAGGCTTTAACCCACTGAGCCACCCAGGCACCCCGAGTATAAGCATTTTTTTAAAAAAGATTTTATTTATTTATGAGAGAGAGAAAGACAGTGAGAGAGGGAGAAGCAGGCTTCCCACTGAGCAGGGAGCCCGATGTGGGGCTCGATCCCAGGACCCTGGGATCATGACCTGAGCGGAAGGCAGACGCTTAATGACTGAGCCACCCAGGCGCCCCTATAAGCATTTTTATTGTATCCAGGAAACAGGCTCTATGCAGTCTAATTAAAAAATTCCCTTTCAACAAAGATAATTTCCAGGAAAAAGGGATGGTTGGATAATCCTTGCTTGACTGGATTTTTATTTATTTATTTTTTAAAGATTTTATTTATTTATTTGACAGACAGAGATCACAAGTTGGCAGAGAAGCAGGCAGAGAGAGAGAGAGAGGCGAAAGCAGGCTCCCCGCGGAGCAGAGAGCCCGATGCGGGGCTCGATCCCAGGACCCTGGGATCATGACCTGAGCCGAAGGCAGAGGCTTAACCCACTGAGCCACCCAGGCGCCCCTTGACTGGATTTTTTTTTTAAGATTTTATTTATTTATTTGTCAGAGAGAGAGAGAGAGAGAGAGCGAGCACAGGCAGATAGAGTGGCAGGCAGAGGCAGAGGGAGAAGCAGGTTCCCTGCCGAGCAAGGAGCCTGATGTGGGACTCGATCCCAGGATGCTGGGATCATGACCTGAGCCGAAGTCAGCCACTTAACCAACTGAGCCACCCAGGCGTCCCGGATTTTTAAAAAGTGACTGGTTACAGATTATTAGACCAGTTAAAGGTCACCAGGCTCCTCCTAAAACTGCTGTCTTTCTGGTTCCCAGAAGGGATATTAAGTTCATTAAATAAAGTTTATCATTCATTTTAACACAAATACTCATTTCTCCCAGGAAAGAGTAACTAATGAAAACAGATCACAGGGTTGTCCCTGGCTAAGGTGTTGGACCATTTTTTTCTTGCTCATCCCCACAGAGAAACAGCAGAATTTTTTTTTTTTAAACCTCCTCCTGTTCTGTCTGAATGGCATGCCCAACTCTTTCCTGACTATGTGATCTCTTTCATTCAAGAAATTACGTGTCTATTCTGTGCCAGAGAGGCCTTGTTGGGCCAGTACATGATGTGTGTAAATAGGCAGTCTCGTCCTCACCGGGTTTGGTGCGCAGTTGGAGACACTGTGTGGGTGTGTGTCTGAGTATTATACACAACGAATTTAAGGAGCACCTGGGTGGTACGCGCAGTCAGCTGAGCAGCCGACTCTTAGTTTCGGCTCAGGTCAGGTTCTCAGGGTGGTGAGACTGAGCCCTATGGCAGGCTCTATGCTCAGCACAGAGTCTACTTAAGACTCCCTCTCCCCAGGGCACCTGGGTGGCTCAGTCATTTAAGCACGTGCCTTCAGATCAGGTCATGGTCTCTTCCTAGGATGGAGCCCCCCATAGGGCTCCCTGCTCAGCGGGGAGCCTGCTTCTCCTTCTGCCTCTGCCGCTACCCCTGCTCATACTGTCTCTCTCAAATAAATAAATAAAAACTTTAAAAAAAAAGACTCTATCTACCTCTCCCTCTGCCCTTCCCCCATGCTCTCTCTCTCTCAAATAAATCTTTAACCCACTGAGCCACCCAGGCGCCCCTCAAATAAATAAATCTTAAAAAAGATTAAATCGTAATTAATTTTGAGCTGTTCTTTGAAGCAAGGGAACGAGACAAGTGCAGTCTCAAGAGAGATCTGTCTCAGACTTTAAAATCACAGGAGCTACCTATGAAGAAGTGACACATGGCATTCACCAGGACAAGGATGGGGACTGGGCCTTTTCAAGGTCTTTAGGCAGAAGAGATCTCGTCCCTGTGGAGGGTGGCTAAGGGCCAGAGTGTAGGAGGTAACATGAGATGAAGGTGGAATCTCGCCTTGCTGCTTCCTACCTGCTACCTGGTAAGATTCTGATCTTCATTCTCAGACAAAGCAAAACCACTGAAAGGTTTTAATCAAGGGAGTGAATATGAGAAGGATGGAAGAAAAAAATCACTCTAGCTACTCTTATGTGTAGGCAAGGTAGAAAAAGAGAGACCAGAAAGCCCTGTGGTCAAGGCAAGAGAAGACAGTAGCTTGGACTGGGGAGGTGGCAGAACAAAACCAACCAAATAGACAGATGTAGGAAGTAAAACTTACCAATATACATTTGGTTCTCCAAGTTTTCCTTGTACTTACAGTGGTCTTTGATAAGCCAGAAATTTTGTACAAGCTTAGCTACACCTCTGTGACTATTTTCCAAAATATGCTATAGTAACTAATGTTATTTCCCATACTGGACAGTCCACTCCTTGAGGGGAGGGTTGCTACGGGGTAGAACTTTTCTCCCATACAATATTGACCTGGAAGCTGTGCATTTTGGGGGTGTTCAATATGTACATGTTTAATTATAAAGACTACAGAGAAGATCCTCATATAAGTCTTTCTTAGTGCTATACTAGAACTATTAAACTATAACTTTATATAATTATGCATTTAACACAACTCTCTCTAAACCATAAACCCCCTAAGGACAGGGACCAAATCTGCTTTGGTTATTGCTTTATTCCGCTGCCCAGCACTGGGCCTGGAGCTCAATAAATTTGTTCAAGAATCATTTTGCTGTTAAACGTTTCAACCAAAAACATGTATGTAATACTTACTGTGTGCCAGTGAATGTTCTTAGCACCTTAAACACACTTAACACATTTAATCCTTATACCGACTCCATTAGGTATTTGTTATTGGTTTTCCCATATTTACAAATGAGGAAACCGAGGCAGGAAAATTAACTTAAGGGAGTCCATCTTATCAAACACTGATATACATTTGGGAACCTGGGTGGCTCAGTCGTTTGGCCATGACTCCTGGTTTGCGCTGGGTCCTGATCTCCAGTAGTGAGATCCAGCCCCCGGTGGTTAGAGCAGAGTCTGCTTAAGACTCTCTCTCCCTCTGCTCTTCCACCCCAAATAAATAATTTTTTTTTAAGATTTTATTTATTTATTTGAGAGAGAATGAGTGAGAGAGAGCATGAGAGAGGAGAAAGAAGGTGAGAGGGAGAAGCAGACTCCCCAAGGAGCTGGGAGCCCGATGCGGGACTCCATCCTAGAAGTCCGGGATCATGACCTGAGCCGAATGCAGTCGCTCAACCACCTGAGCCACCCAGGCGTCCCTAAATAAATCTTTTTTAAAAAATAGATGTGCATTCATTCTAAAACATTAACTGGACTTTTTACTATGACAGCAGTTGTGCTACGTGCTGGGGACGCGCACACGCACACACACACACACACACAATCGTGGTTAATAATTTTTAGCACCTATAAATTAAGTACGTTAGATTTGGTGTTAGGCGCTTTACCCAATTTTAGGTAAGCTTCACAATAACCTTGCTAGTTAGGTATCCTTAGTCGCCTTTGATTACTATGGAAATAAAGGTTTGGCAAGGTTCAGTGACAATAAACGTCACGGCTGATGAGACACGCGCTCAAAGCAGCTGGTAGGAGTTCCTGTGAAGTCCAGCCGCTTCCTTCCCGGCGGAAACAGGAGTCCGCCCCTCGTCCAGGTCTGGCTCCGCCCATCCTCCATTACGCCTGCGTACTCTCTACGCCAGCCCCTCCTCCCCGCCGACACGCGGCGCGCCTGCGCACTGCTTCCGCATGTGGGCTCGGGCCGTCAGCGGGCCCGGCTGAGCACTGGCGCCGAGACCCCATCGGTAACAGGGCCTTGCCACCAGCTCAGCAGCATCCACCGTCCTGCTGTTGCCCTCCTCTCTCGCTCTTTCCCCCGCAGCGCACATCGCCATGGGCAAGAGCCGCACGAAGCGCTTCAAACGACCTCAGTTCTCCCCTACGGGCGACTGTCAGGCTGAAGCAGTAGCGGCGGCGAACGGGACCGAGGGAGAGGAGGACGATGGGCCGGCGACGGAGCTGCTAGAAAAGGTGAGGCGGGGGCTCGCAGGGGCCGCGAGGGGCGGGGCTCGCGCTGAGCCCCGGGGCAGCGCGGCTCACCCCTGCCTTGGTCTCCGCGCCTGCGCTCTGCGCCGCCTCTGACACTTGTTCCCCTCCCGCAGCTTCAGCACCCGAGCGCGGAGGTGCGCGAGTGCGCCTGCGCGGGGCTGGCCCGGCTGGTGCAGCAGCGGCCGGCGCTGCCGGGCCTGGCGCGTCGGGATGCCGTGCGCCGCCTTGGGCCGCTGCTGCTCGACCCCAGCCTGGCGGTGAGGGAGACGGCGGCCGGCGCGCTGAGGTGAGCCGGGAGAGTGGGCCGCGGCGGTCAGCCAGCGTGCGTGTGTGCTACGGACTGTCGCTTAGCACCGTGCACTTGCCTGAGGCAGCTCGTGACACCCACGACTACCCAGGGTCTCCCATTTGCAGAGCGGGGGATGTGAACTCAGGCTGCAGACTCCAGGGGAGCCCATGCCGCCCGGGCCACGCACATTCCATCTGTCCGGCTGGCTGCTTGAGCCGCAGCAGCCATCTGTCAGGGAGCCTGCCCGTAAGGCCTAACATAGTTCACGCGCTCTCCAAGAACCCTCCAAAGTCCCGAGGTTCCGTGAGCTCTTCCAGTGCGTGTGGCAGGTCTTCTAGGTGCAGGGGGTTTGAGCAGACAGCGTTGAGCAAGAGCGCCCAGGTCTCTGCCCCCACAGAACCCATGCTGATGAGGAGACAGGAGCCTAGGAAACCGGTAAGAGGGGTAATAGTAGATAGTGAGAAGTGCTGTGGAGAATACCAGGAGGAGGATGAGCCGGAGGCGGGAAGTTATTTTAAATTCAGACCTGTAGATGACACTTAACTGATGCATCAGAGCCAGGCATGAAAATCCAGGGAAAGAGCATTCCCGGCAGAGGGAACAGCAAAGCATTGAGGCAGCAAAGGACTTGGCATGGTTAAAGAACAGAAAGGTTGGGACGCCTGGGTGTCTCAGTTGGTTGAGCATCTGCCTTCAGCTCAGGTCGTGATCCCAGCATCCTGAGATGGAGTCCTGCATCGGGCTCCTTGCTCAGCAGGGATCCTGCTTCTCTCTCTGCCTGCTGCTCCCTGTGCTTGTGGTACCCCCCATGCTCTCTGACAAATGAACAAATAAAATCTTAAAAAAAAAAAAAAAAAAGGTTAGTGTGGTTGAAGAGAGTGAGTGGGGGGTGGGTATCATAGGAGATATGAGGTTGGAGTGATGGACAGGGACTTTGTGGAGTAAGGGTGAAGGGCCTATTTGTGAGCAGGAGTGGCCTGATCTAATTTTAACTTTTAAAAAGGCTACTCTGGTGGCTGTACAGAGAATGGACTGTAGAGGGGGCAAGAGTAGAAGTTAATATTTGCAGTTCTTGCCGCTCTTTTACATTATGTTTCATTCATTGATTTAGCAAGTGTATTTTGTGTGCCTCCTAGCACCAGGCAATGGGCTAGGTAGGCTGTGGACACATGTTAGTGAATAAGACAGACATAATTTCTGTCCTTAATGGATCTTGCAGTACTGAGGGAGATGGGCATTAAGCAAATTAATCACACAAGTGTATAATTACAACCGGTGGTGATTACAGAGGGTGCTATGAGAGGATATAACTGGGGGCTCACAGAAGAAAACCCTAAGGGAGGGGTGGGGATTAGCCACATGCTGGAGGAAACTGCACCTAGGAAGCCCTACCCTTTCTCTGAGGCTTGCATGTCCTGGGAGCTCCTGGAAGGTTGTGGGGACATCTTCCGATTCATCTCCATGTCCTCAGTGCCTGCACTGCTGTGCACACAGAAGACAAGCAAGCATGTCTTCCCAATTAGAATTCAGTTTTGCCAGGGTTCCTTCGGGGGCTGTCATTCAGCCTCACCCTTGCTTGCCTTGAAGTCATGATTCCAAGAAGAGGTCCCTTCATATCAGATCATGCTGTGATTTGTTTGCATTAAATAGGAAGTCTTCTCCCCTTTCCCTTCTCAGTTGCCATGCACCCATGCATTGTCTCAGACTTCAAAATTAAGTTGTTACGCGGAACAAGGATCAGAACAGATGGAAATCTGGGGATTGGTTCTGCAGCATCTTGCAGAAATCATAAGCACCTTCATCTGGGAAAGTTAAGTGTGGGTAGAGATTAAATTTGAGAACTTAAAAGGGTTTTGTGACATGTGCTCAGAGAAAGTAAAATATTTTAAACTTTGTGTGTAGAAACCTCAGTGCTTGTGGAGGTTTTGAAGTTTGTGATGACATGGTGACAAAGGATATCATGACTCCTCTGGTTGCACTGCTGAAAGAGGTATGTGCGGGTTAAAATATCTACATGGTAGCTTTTAACTGTAGCTTTTTGTGTACACACTTAGTGGTTTTTTGTGGTTTTTTTTTCATTTGTTTTTTTGTTTTTAGCACTTTGGTATTAGTTATTTTGTCTTCTCTCAAAACATTCTATGGGAATTTTGTTTCTTTTCCTAGAAACATTGATTTCTCATCATTGATACCAATCTCTATTATGTTGTCCCTACTCTATTTATATGCTAGTTGGAAAAGACCTTCCTAAAACTATAGGCTGTTTCCTTTAGACCTTAAATTTTGTAAATAAAAATAATTAGTCTTTATGGAGTGCTTATTTTTGTGTCAGGTGGTGTTTTGTGTATTATTTAATCTTTGCAACAGGCCATTTTGGAAGGTGGTTTTCCTGTTTTACAGCAGAGGCATGATTTGCTACAAAGATTACGTTGCGTTTTCCAATTTAGTATCATGCCAACTTTATTGCATGATGTAGTTCAGGTATTAAGCAGCTCTTTCTCAGGGTACCTGGGTGACTCAGTCAGTTAAGTGACTGAGTCTTGATCTCAGCTCAGGTCTTGATCTCAGAGTCGTAAGTTCAAGCCCCACATTGGGCTCCACACTGGGCTCCGCACCCGGTGTGGGCTACTACATTAAAAAAATAAATAAATAGGGGTGCCTGGGTGGCTCAGTGGTTGGTTCTCTGCCTTCAGGTCGGGTCATGGTCTCAGGGTCCTGGGATCGAGCCTCACATAGGGCTCTCTGCTCAGCAGGGAACCTGCCTCCTTCTCCCCCTCTGCCTGACTTTGCCTACTTGTGATCTCTCTTTCTGTCAAATAAATAAATAAAATCTTAAAAAAAAAGAAAAAAAAAGAAGAGGCCCCCTCTCTAAGGTGCTTCTGGTCCACTCTTCTGTATTGGTGGATGATTTTTTTTTTTAAGATTTTATTTATTTATTTGATAGAGAGCGGAGAGCACAAGGATGGGGAGCGGCAGAGGAAGAGGGAGAAGCAGGCTTCCCACTGAGCAGGGAACCCAGTGTGGGACTCAATCCCAGGTCTGACCTGAGCCTAAGGCAGATGTCCAACCAAATGAGCCACCCAGGGGCCCCTTGATGGATAATTTTTACTGAAGTCTTTATAAAGAATATCCAGTTTTGTTGAGTGGCATCAGTTTTACTCTGTTTAGAGCATTGGTTCTGAACTGGTGGTGATTTGACCCGCAGGGGACATTGGGCAGAGTCTGGAGACGTTTTTGATTTGAGGGTAGGTGTTGCTACTGGTGTGCAGTGGGTGGAGTACCATAGTGCTGCTACACATCCTGCAATGCACATGTCAGCCCTCACAACAAAGAATCAGCCAGTCCAAAGTGTCAGTGGTGCTGGGATCGAGAAGCCCTGCTTTAGAGCGAGCCCTGGATTATGCCAGAGGGGGCAAGACCACAGTGGTACCAGGCACCAGCTTTGCAGCCAGCATACCTGGGTCTGAATCCCAGCTCTGCCGGGTACTAAACTACAGCTTCAGCAATCTCCCGGTAGCTCAGTTTCCTCTTTGTAGTAGCTGATCTGCTTCACTGGTGTGTGGTCAGGATTCAGTGACTTAATGGACAGTGCTTAAAGTGGTGCCTTGCACATAGAAGGCACTGTATGGAGAGCAGGCTTATTGCGTGTTACCTTTCTTTGCCTGATTTACTCTTTTTATTGCATGAGATGAAATACTTTGTATTGATTTTACATTTTAAAATGTTAAGTGCTTTGTATCCAGTTTGTACAATGACTTGTGATCTTTCCTTGCCTGTATTTCTTGCCAGAAGGGAGCAGGATTGTGGAGAAGAGTACTGCTTGTGAGAATTTGATGAGCTCGTTAAGCACTATAATTTCTGATGTTTAGTTTTTGCGATTCTTCACTATCATTAGCCTTTTTGTTTAATTATTCTTTTGAACCAGGGTACTAATCATGATATTTGGTTACAGTGTAGCGCTGGCCTGGATTCAAATGAAATGTCTCCACAAGAAAAAAAAGATCAGAACAGAAATTCTATTGAGAACATAGCCAATGAGGCCATGAATGTGCTGTGGAATATATGGTAAGAATCTTTGCAAACACGGCCTCCTTTGCAAACACGGCTCAGGCATTTTCTGTTAAACTGCAGTCTCTGTTCTCCTTGGTGTAAATCGCTGCTGTCCGTGCTTTGTGGGAGCATTAGCCCTCCTTCCTTTCTTTGAAAAGGACCTGAAAAAGTACTCTCCGTACTCTCTTTCCTGAATCCCTATGAGCCCTATCTATATCATTTCCAGTTGTCCTAGCTCTTCCCATTTCTGTTTTATACTTTGTGTTTTAAGTCGTATGTATTTAAGTTGCGTACACATGTATATATTTGCAATTACTTTAATGCATGTATGCCTTACCTTGCTGACTATACCTGACTTTACTATACCTGGGCAGGCTCATAGTGGTGTTGTGGTAACTGGATAGGTAGACAGGCAGGCAGGCAGGGCAGAAAATAGTTTATCTTTAGATAACAGAATTGAGTTTCATAATTGAGTCAACTCTGTTTAATACTCTGGTCCGCTATCATATATAGCGTATGTGTGATAAGCATGGAGGAATACTCTTCTCTGGAAACAGGGATCAGATTGTTGAAATCAGCTCTGTTTACCCTGTATTTAGAGTGTATGTTTATTAAGAACATTCTTAACATTAATTCTGACCTTTTTTTTAAAGGTAGCATACTTTCAAATATATCATGTAATTTCTCTTTTGTCGACTGCAGATTCTACTTGTTGAAATTATAATAGCAGTCTAGAGGAAATAAATAAAATTAGTTTTGTTTTCTTTGAAATTAGTGCCTTTTGTATAAGTATAGAGGCTTTTTTTTTTTTTTTTTTTGTCAGAGAGAGGGAGAGAGAGAGAGCGAGCACAGGCAGACAGAGTGGCAGGCAGAGGCAGAGGGAGAAGCAGGCTCCCTGCCGAGCAAGGAGCCCGATGTGGGACTCGATCCCAGGACACTGGGATCATGACCTGAGCCGAAGGCAGCTGCTTAACCAACTGAGCCACCCAGGCGTCCCAGTATAGAGGCCTTTTAATCCTTACTTTAACTTACGGTTATGTAGTGGAAGGAATAGTAGGCTGGACCCAAAGAACCACCGCTAACAAAATGTGCGATCTTTGTTATTTATTTATTTTAAAAAGATTTTATTTATTTATTTGACAAACAGAGATCACAAGTAGGCAGAGAGGCAGGCAGAGAGAGAGAGGAAGAGAGAGAGGAAGGGAAGAGAAGGGAGAGAGGAAGAGAGAGGAAGGGAAGCAGACTCCCCGCTGAGCAGAGAGTCCTATGTGGGGCTCGATCCCAGGACCCTGGGATCATGACCTGAGCCGAAGGCAGAGGCTCCAACCCACTGAGCCACCCAGGCGCCCCCAAATGTGCGATCTTTGGATAGATCGCTTTACCTTTTGGGGCCTAGATGTCCTTATGTATAAGATGAAGAATAGAAGTAAATGATTTCTAAGATCTCTCCCAGCTCCAGCCTCGGATAAGGAAACTGGCATGCAGATAAAGAGTTTGGCTACAATGTCCTACTGTGATAGAAATAAAAAATACAGATAGTCAGTTTTGTTTATGTACAGTAAATAAGAACGGACAATAGTTTCTTCATTGTAAAAATGGTGGGTGTTTGACTTCAATTCTTGGGGTTTTTTTAATAAAGCCTAATTTATCTTTTCATGTATTTCTGTGGTTGATTTCTTAATGTTAAAATGTGAATAGTAAAACTTTTTTTTTCCCCCCTTTAATTTAGTGAATGCAGTAGTAGAGCAGTATCTATATTCAACAAAGAAGGGTGTTTGGAGATTGTATTAAAGTTTTTAAGTAGGTTTCCCACCAATGTTGACCTGGCTATTTCAGTAGGTAAGTGAAGAAAAAGTGATGATTTATTAAGTATGTGTGGCCTGATTTATTCCAACATAGCATGTTTCCTCTATAGGAGTGATTTTTTTTTCTCATTTTATATATAAATGTGTAACTGAGTTGTATTTGTTCTGAATCTCTTGAAATTTAAGATTAATACTTTACTTCCTCATACAATTTTCCTGCTCTTCACTCTGAAAGGGAGAAAGGTAATTATGTGAGCAGGTGTGGTTTCTAGTATATTACCATCCTTAGAACACTTTATTAATTCTTGAAGCTTTTATCTCCCCTTTGCTGAGAAACAGTAACCCACAACTACCAAGCCTCTGAGCCAAAGTTAATTGGAATCTAGACTTATTTAAATGTCTTGTACCACTCTCTCATACTCCCAGAAAACTGATAACTTGTGCTTTTTTTGAGAGAGGAAAGTAAGTGATTGAAATTTCATGTAAGGCCTGCTTCCTTTCTGTGGGAAAGGGAAAGCGGAGCCCAGCAGCTTCAGCTGCCTTGACTCCCTCAGCTTCAGCTGCCTTGACTCCCTCATGTTCTCTCTGTGTGGTTAGAGAGGCATAGTGGGGAGCCCTTGTCCATTTGGAGAGACAGACTGGAGGGTGGGTGGCCCAACAGAACTCTGGGGAGTGGAGAAATAATTGATGAAAAGCATTTCTTTTCTACCCATTATAATGACCAGGCATCAAGCTGTCCTTTTATTTAACTGTGCATTTCTCCTGGCATGAATTGAATGTATTCCCCTTCCTGATGCTTCTCTTGGCTCTAATGGATACTTTTAAGAGAATAGAAAAAAACAGTGAAATAAATACTACTGGGAAAAATTAAAAAATCAGTTTCTCAAAATGGAATCTTTGGCAGAAGGGTGATTTATGAGTAAATGTGGATTTTAAAAACAGTTGAACTAGTGAAATTTCAAGTGATTGAAATTTCAATCACTTATTTTCCTCTCTCAATTGGTAGGTGGCTTTTTATCTCAGAGGACAGCTTTTCCTCAAAATTAGGGAAATTCACAAAAGTTAGTTAACAGCTTTTATTTTATTTTATTTTATTTAGATTTTATTTATTTATTTGACAGAGATTACAAGCAGGCAAGAGAGGCAGGCAGGGAGAGAGAGGAGGAAGCAGGCTCCCCGCGGAGCAGAGAGCCGGATGTGGGCCTTGATCCCAAGACCCTGGGATCATGACCTGAGCGGAAGGCACAGGCTTTAACCCACTGAACCACCCAGGCGCCCCTAGAGTCATGATTTTTTAAACAAATGTCAAATTACTTTAGTTTGAAAATCAAGCAGCGGGACGCCTGGGTGGCTCAGTTGGTTAAGCAGCTGCCTTCGGCTCAGGTCATGATCCCAGCGTCCTGGGATCGAGTTCCGCATCGGGCTCCTTGCTGGGCAGGGAGCCTGCTTCTCCCTCTGCCTCTGCTGCCACTCTGCCTGCCTGTGCTCTCTCTCTGACAAATAAATTAAAAAAAAAAAAAAAAAAAAATCAAGCAGGGTTTACATACAATAAAGTGAACTTCTGAGATTCCATCTTGTGTATTAACATGGCTTTCTTTGATCTTGTATTGACTTTATGGTAGCAACCACAGTTTCTCTTGGCTTTTTGCTAAAGTGAATTTAATTAGTCTCTTAATGGAAAAAATTACATTTGGATATATGCATATATGTAGATTTGTATACATATGTATTTGGGGAACCAAACTAGATCCCAGCAGTACCCTATATTTTGACTAATTTGGATGGGCATGATCGACTGTGAAATTTTGAGACCTGGAAAGAAATGGATCTGTTTGGAATGCACTAAGAAAAACACATTTGGGTTTGCTTCCTCTTTTGTGCTTTTGTGCTTTAGAGATTCTTCTGTCAAACCTGCCAGGCAATCCCAGCTGTTCTGATGCTTTCATTTAATTATTTCTAATTTGCTATTTGTAATCCATTGTCTTGTTTAATGCAAGGGAGGAGTTAAGCACTAAAGGGATCATATGTCTTGTAATATGATAGCCATCTCTTAATTTACTCATTTTTTTTTTTAAGATTTTTATTTATTTGACCGACAGAGATCACAAGTAGGCAGAGAGGCAGGCAGAGAGAGGGGGAAGCAGGCTCCTGCTGAGCAGAGAGCCCAATGGGGGGCTCGATCCCAGGACTCTGGGATCACAACCCGAGCTGAAGGCAGAGGCCTCAACCCACTGAGCCACCCAGGCGCCCCAGTTTACTCATATTTTTATATAAAACACTTTTTTCCCCTTAAATATTGTTTCACCAGAAATAGCCCTAGCTTTTAAGGTCATGCTGAATTTATTTATTTTTTCTCTTCTTTTTTTTTTTTTTTTTTAGGATTTTATTTATTTATTTGACAAATGGAGATCACAAGTAGGCAGAGAGGCAGGCGGAGAGAGAGGAGGAAGCAGGCTCCCTTCCGAGCAGAGAGCCCGATGGGGGGCCCAATCCCAGGACCCTGGGATCATGACCTGAGCCGAAGGCAGAGGCTTTAACCCACTGAGCCACCCAGGCGCCCCAAGGTCATGCTGAATTTAAAGGAAGCCAGAATATTCCCAAGCCCAGGGCTTGCTCTCAATAATAGGACTGCTAAAAGTGTTGTCTTTCCTGCATGCTGTTTGCTACTGGTCCCCGATATGTACAGAAATTGAGGAAAAATCTTAATAAATGTTCATAGTAATTCTACATTGTCAAAATATTTAAGAGCCTTTAAATTGTATTTTGTAAAAGTGTATTTTGTAAAGAATTAGAAATTAAAAAGAAGAGAAAAAAAATCTTTCATTGCACTGACCATTTGAGAAGCCCCATTTGCACCTACCATCCTTGAAGTATACTTACTTTACTAAAGCTATCTGTGTCTGAACAAGTTATAAAGATGCCAATGTTAGATGGAATTGGAGAGGATACTGCTAAGTGAAATAAGTCAGTCAGAGGAAGACTGATACCATATGATTTCACTTACATGTGGAATTTAAAGAAAGAAAAAGGATGAACATAGCAGAAGAGAAGGAAATATAAAATAAGAAAAAAAAAAGAGGGAAGCACGCCATTAGAGACTGTTTATTCGGGGGAACAAACAGGGTTTGCTGGAGGGGAGGCAGGTGGGAGGATGGGGTAATTGGGTGATGGACATTGAGGGGGGCACTTGATGGAATAAGCACTGGGTTGGGTATATTGTATGCAACTGATGAATCACTAAATTTTACTGCTAAAACGGATAATACAGTATATGTTAACTAAATTGAATTTAAATACAATATTTTAAAAAGACGCAGATGTTTTCTGATAAGTTAGATTGGTGTAAATTGTCCTAGCAGAATTCGTTTGTGTTTTAATACTTAATTTTTATCTTTATAGCATATTGTTTGCAGACAGTGACTGAAGATAACCCAGAGCTGCTGAAATCTTTCAGTGCCCCAGGATTGCATGTACTGGAGTCAGCAATGCTTTCTCCTGTCAGTTCAATGGAGTACATCCTATTAAAGACGTTGGTGGCAGGTAAAATTTAGCCATAGGCGACAGTGTGCTTCATTAGTCATTTGTAATGGGTCGAGATGGAAGCCAAAATTCAGTCATTCGTTCATTTTCACCGCATAGTGACGTCCTGTGCTTATTTATGTCTGTTCTGAAAATTGTAATACTTAAGTGGCGATCCTTAATTCAAGAGGTTATGGGGGCTGCCTGGGTGGCTCAGTGGGTTAACCATCTGCCTTTGGCTCAGGTCATGATCCCAGGGTCCTGAGATAGAGCCCTTCATTGGGCTCTCTGTTGGTCAGGGAGCCTGCTTCCCCCCTCTGCCTGCCTCTCTGCCTACTTGTGATCTCTCTGTCAAATAAATAAATAAAATCTTAAAAACAAAAAAAGGTTATGGGGTGCCTGGCTGGCTCAGTCGTTAAGTGCCTGCCTTTGGCTCAGGTCATGATCCCAGGGTCCTGGGATTGAGCCCTGCATCAGGCTTCGTGCTCAGCGGGAAGTCTTCTTCTCCATCTCTCATTCCTGCTGCTTGTGTTCCCTCTCCTGCTGTGTCTCTCTCTCTGTCAAATAAATAAATAAATAAATGAAAGAGGTTATGATACAGAGCCTTAGGTTTCTTCTCAATTTAACAAGCTACTGTCTTTGTATGAAGAAGTGCTATTGTCGGGCTCCTCTCCTCTTATGAACCAGGGAGTTCAGAGATAGTCTGTGGGCTGACCACTCACTTTTCTATAAATTCTTTACCCCCAGCTCCTTTTCCCTTGGGATTTCTAAGTGTAGAGATAAAGAATCTGGCAGTCTGTTGAGGAGTGGGTAGTTTATATATCTTCTGTATGTATCTTTGTCTTGCCCTTGCAGTGGTAATTTTATCCTGAGAGGTGTTGATTTTTTTTTTTTTTTAAAGATTTATTTATTTATTTGACAGACAGAGATCACAAGTAGGCAGAGAGGCAGGCAGAGAGAGAGAGGGAAGCAGGCTCCTTGCTGAGCAGAGAGCCCCATGCGGGGCTCGATCCCAGGACCCTGGGATCATGACCCGAGCTGAAGGCAGAGGCTCAACCCACTGAGCCACCCAGGCGCCCCGGTGTTGATTTTTAAAATAGTGAAATATATGTAACATAGACTTTACCATCTTGACCATTGTTGAGTGCACATTCACACTGTTGTGCAGCCAGTCTCCAGGACTCTTCATTTGCAAAAGTGAAACTCTGTATACATTGAACAGCTTCCTGTTTTCCTGCCCTTCCACTCCCAGCAGCCATCATCCTACTTTCTGTCTCTATGAATTTGAATTTTTAGGTGCCTCATAGAAGTGGAATTATGCAGTGTTTTTCTTTTTGTGACTGGCTAATTTCATTATTATTTTTTTTAATCTTTTTTTTTTTTTTTTTAAGTAAGCTCTGCACCCAATGTTGGGCTTGAACTCATGACCTTGAGATCAGGAGTTGCATGCTGTTCCAACTAAGACATTCATTTAATATAATGTCCTCAGAGTTCTTCCATGCTGTAGTGTGTGTCAGAATTTCCTCCCTTTTTAAGGCTGAATAATATTCCACTATATGTATATATTCTATTTAACCATTCATCAGGAGATGGGCACTTGGGCTGGTGGCTGTTGAGTAATACTGCTGTGAATATGGGTGTGCAACATATCTGTTTGAGTCCCTGCTTTCAAATCTTTTGGGTCCATATCCAGGATGTATTTTGATTTGAGCAGTGACTTTTTATTATTATTATTATTATTATTATTTTCACTATTTTATTTAATTATTTAATTATTTATTTATTTCTATTTTTATTATTTTAGTATTTTTATATTATATTATTATTAATTTTATTTATTTATTACTTGCTATTTTATTTATTATTTATTATTTTTATTATTATATATTGTATATAATAGATTATATGTTATTATTATTTTCCAGTTTTATTTTTTATTTTTATTTTTATTTTTTTAAATATTTTATTTATTTGTTTCACAGAGAGAGATCACAAGTAAGCAGAGAGGCAGGCAGAGAGAGAGAGGGAAGCAGGCTCCCTGCTGAGCAGAGATTCCCGATACGGGACTCGATCCCAGGACTCTGGGATCATGACCTGAGCTGAAGGCAGAGGCTTAACCCACTGAGCCACCCAGGTGCCCCTCCAGTTTTTTTGTTTTTTTTTCAATTAGTCTATCTGCCTATTTAATGGTAGCTCCTGGGTTTTTTTTTTGTTTTGTTTTGTTTTTTTAATTTTTTAATTTTTTTTTAAATAAACATATAATGTATTTTTATCCCCAGGGGTACAGGTCTGTGAATCACCAGGTTTACAAACTTCACAGCACTCACCATAGCACATACCCTTTCCAATGTCCATTACCCCATCCCCCTCTCCCTACCCCCCCTTTTTTTTTTATTAAAGGTTTTTATTCATTCATTTGACAGACAGAGATCACAAGTAGGCAGAGAGGCAGGCAGAGAGAGAGGGGGAAGCAGGCTCCCCGCTGAGCAGAGAGCCCAACGTGGGGCTCGATCCCAGGACCCTGGGACCATGACCCGAGCCGAAGGCAGAGGCTTTAACCCACTGAGCCACCCAGGCGCCCCCGCTTCTTCTTTTTTGATAAGCAAAAAAACCAAGAACCTGCTGTCTGCTTTGTCCACGAGACCTTGGAATTTTAGTGCATTTCATTCCTCTCTTGGAATAGAAGCTGCCTAGGAGGGCAGCTCAGGCTAAGACGAAAAAGAGTGAGGCAGCTTCATTTGTCATTTCAAGTGAAACTTGATCGGCGTTCTCTGGGTCTGTTGCTGTGCGGGGTGTCCAAGAGAGGCATCGTGTGCCAAGGAAGAGAGAGGATCATGCCGGACTGTAGGGAGCTGCCACTGCCTCTGTGCAAAGTTTTTTTCCTTTTTACATTTAATAAAAAAACACGGGCAGAGGGTTTGAGTTTTTTGTTTTTTGTTTTTAATCATACCTGAGGTTAAAAGAACCAATCTTGTGGAGACTATATTTAATAAGAGCTTTCACAGGGGAGTCCTTTGTCCTTACACGCATTTTCCCCCCAGGTACCATTTGGAACCTAAAGGACATTATTCCATCCAAGAGCCAGGCAGAAATCATAAATGCCATACTGAAGGTCTTGTCTGACGTTCTCGACCTGGACGCTGGTGAGACGGTAATTCGAATGCAGGAGGCCGAAAAGCAGAGGTTAGAAGCCGCTGCAGAGGCGGAGGACGTGCTGGAGAGTGCCAGCCATGACGCTCTGATGGAAGATGATGAAATGGAAGAGATCCCGCACCAAAGGAAAGTCAGAAGGAAAACCTTCGTTTCAGATTTGCTTCCGGTAAGTCCGATGGATGCGCGCAAGCCTGGATTCATGCACCCACTTTCTCCTGATAGGTATCCTGAGCTCTGTAGATGGCTGTCGGGGGTCAGTTAGCTATAAAGTGAATATTAGAAGCAGTCCGTCATGTTTCCCCATTGGCTCTCATTGCAGTGTTAGAAATCTGCTCCCAAAGGGGGAGAAAACATCTGTCTAGAATGAAACTTTTCTTTTCTTTTTTTTTTTTAATTTTTTAAAGATTTTACTTATTTATTTGACAGATCACAAGTAGGCAGAGAGGCAGGCAGAAAGAGAGGAGGAAGCAGGCTCTCTGCTCCGCAGGGAGCCTGACTCGGGACTCGATCCCAGGACCCTGGGATCATGACCTGAGCCGAAGGCAGAGGCTTTAACCCACTGAGCCACCCAGGCACCCCGAATGAAACTTTTCTATACAGAGGATTTCCAAGAGGGGAGCAACCCGTTAGAACTTTTGTTAGAAGCGTGCAGTCCTCTTCCCAACTCCTGTGTCTCCCCTCTTCCGTTACCCTCTCCACCAGATTATCTTCGTACCGAAGGAGTTTTTATTTTGGAATGTACCCTGCATTCTTGTCTCTCTTGTTTTCATAGTTATCCTTACCAAAATAGCAGGCTCAGTCCACATTCGCCCACCACTGCTGAGCAGAGAAGGCTGGGTGCTTCGGAGAACTCGTGGTTTCCCGTGTGTGCCAGCACACCGTGCTGGAGTACGAGTGAGCGCGCTCAGGCAGGGAGCAGGTCAGCGGAGTCAGTCAGCAGAGATGGGGCCATGGTTTGGGAAGATGTTACCCCCCAGAGGAGGTGAACGAGTAGTCGGGAAGGCAGGGAGCACAGTGACTTGACTTGATTCGCTCAGGTACGCATTTTCTATGCTCCTGTTGTGTGCCCGGCACTGTGCGAATGCTAATGCTAGAAAGACGACTGAGACATTCTTTTGCTTCCAGAGATCTTTTCCGACTTGGGAGGACAGACACATAGTTAGGACACGTGGCAGAGGTCGTGCTAAGAGCAGGGATAGGGCTGTGCACAGATTTCTGAGGGGGTAGTTTATACAGCGAGGCACGCCGGATGGATGGCCCTGATGGGAGAGGAGAGGAAGAGGTTGTCGGAGAAGGCTCTTTTTTTGGACGGAACACCTAGCTGTCTTAAAGGATGGGATGGGAACAGCGTGGTGAAAGCAGGTTAGTGTCGTCAGGGGGCCTGGAGGCAGGGAGTTGGGTTAGCCCGCAGATGGCGGAAGCTGAGCGGGAGGATCCCTAGTCGTGTCCTCAGGCTTTCTGCAGTTCCAGGTGTGGCGTCTCCTGATCCACATCGGGTGAACTGAAACAGAGATGTCTTCAGTCAGAGTCTTTGGGTTTTGAGACGTTTATGCCCAACATAAGAGTTCTTTAAGTGGAATATACCTGAAAATAAATAGAACAGTATCCTACTTTTCTGGATTCACAGAGACTTGTAGAGCCCGAGTTGGGGGTATTTTAATGAAATCGAAGTGTTGTCAGGAGAACTACTTTCCCAGCCCCCATGGGTGGGTCGCCCTTATGTTCACAGCATCCTGTTAAGTACTTGAGTTGCTTGGAAGTCGTAAAGTTGCTTTAGAATCATAGCACCGCTTTTGGTGTGGGCGGGCACATATTTGGACCCCAGGTTTACTCTTTGTTCTGTAGTCTGAGTAGAATTTTTTTTTTTTTTTTTTAAAGATTCTCTTTATTTATTTGACAGACAGAGACCACAAGCTGGCAAGAGAGGCAGGCAGGGAGAGAGAGGAGGAAGCAGGCTCCCCGCTGAGCAGAGAGCCCGATGCGGGGCTCAATCCCAGGACCCCGGGACCATGACCTGAGCCGAAAGCAGAGGCTTTAACCCACTGAGCCACCCAGGCACCCCCTGAGTAGAATTTTCAATCAGTAAAACAAGATAGAGGCAGAGCCATGTGCTGTGTCCTCCCAAAGGGGTGTTTCTAGGGATCCCTAGCTGCATTTTCTCTGCAGTTGTCATGGGAAGGGGGTTACAGATCTGGGACAGATGTTCCCGCCCCCCCCAGCCCCCCTGGGGAAGGTCAGGATGTGCCAGGTCAGGGCTTAGAGGCTCTGCAGCTGTGGTGTTGCACAGAGCGGCCCAACCAGTAACACAGGTACCCTGTTTGACCACACCGGCTCCCCATCAGCGGGAGCAGGAAGTACAGCGGGGCTGTCTGGGCACTCAATATCTGAAATCCCTTGTGCGGAGGCGGGAGAGCAGCGCTCTTGCATCCTTCCACTGCTCCAGCCTTGCTTCCCGGTGACTCCTGTAGCGACAAGGTGGGGACTGAGATGCACGTCTACCAAGATTCGGTGCCACGGTGTAAAAAGTACTGGAAATTAACCATTATTTAGGCATTTACTTTCCTTTGTATTATTTATTTATTTATTTTAAAAATATTTTATTTATTTGACAGAGGGAGAGAGATCACAAGTAGGCAGAGAGGCAGGGCAGAGAGAGAGGGGGTAGCAGGCTCCTGATTGAGCAGAGAACCTGATGCGGGGCTCCGTCCCAGGACCCTTGAGATCATGACCTGAGTTGAAGGCAGAGGCTTAACCCACTGAGCCACCCAGGCACCCCGTTCGTATTATTTAAAAAGTAGAACATTAGTGCTTATAAAATGCAATGTTTTCTCATAAGAAAAGCTTGCTTTTTACAGTCTGTTAACGTAACTGAGCGGACTGGGTGATTAACATGCTGGACAGTCAGCCAGTGTTTAAGTGCCAGTAGGGTGCTGGGCGTCATGCTGATATGTGTCTGGAATATGGACTGTCCGGACAGCTCTGGCCTTTCCCACTGCCTGGTGGCTAGTGCAGGAGGCCTTCGGAATCAAAACCTTAGATCTGCATCATTTAACGTAAGAAAGTATAACCACAAATATGTAAAGAGAACCAACCCAAGCTGTCGTTTTAACAGGTGCAGAAGTAGAAGAGTTCCTTGCCCAGCTTCCCCGGTTCTCAGTGATCAAATCATAGTCTGTTCTATTTCATCTGTTTCTCCACTTCGCATATTTTGGAGCTAATCTCAGATGTCATAACATTTCGTCGAGACTGGTTCTTTATGTTCATTTGATGACAGTAAAAAGCAGAGAATGGTTCTGAGCAGGAGAATTCTATAAAAAAGTAGAACTTAACTTCAGGGTTCCTCTAAGGGGATGGGAGCACAGCAACATGTCTTATTTAGCTCTGAGTCAACTGTAATAGAAATCTGTTTACTTGAATATCATACACACACAAAGCAGATAGGAATAATTTTTATATATGTTCTTCCCAACAATAAAAGGAATACAAATACAGGGATTCCTCTGGGGTGCCTGGGTGGCTCAGTGGTTAAGCCTCTTCCTTCGGCTCAGGTCATGATCTCAGGGTCCTAGGAACGAGCCTGCATTGGGCTCTCTGCTTAGTGGGGAGCCTGCTTTCCCCTCTTTCTCTGCCTGACTCTCTGCCTACTTGTGATCTCTGTCTGTCAAATAAATAAATAAAATCTTTAAATAAAACATGAAACAAATACAGGGATTCCTAAGCTTCATCTTTTAAAGATTTTATTTATTTGTTTGACAGAGAGAGCACAAATAGGCAGAGTGGCAGACAGAGGGAAAGGGAGAAGCAGACTCTCTACTGAGCAGGGAGCCCGATGTGGGGCTCAATCCAGGACCCTGGGATCATAACCTGAGCCGAAGGTAGATGCTTAACTGACTGAGCCACCCAGGCGCCCCCTAAGCTACATCTTTTTTTTTTTTTTAAGAGTTTATTTATTTATTTATTTGACAGACAGAGAGCACAAGTAGGCAGAGAGGCAGGCAGAGAGAGAGGAAGGGAAGCAGGCTCCCTGCTGAGCAGACAGCCTGACGCAGGGCTCGATCCCAGGACCCTGGGATCATGACCTGAGCCGAAGGCAGAGGCTTTAACCCACTGAGCCACCCAGGCGCCCCTAAGCTACATCTTTTAAATGAGCACTTCGCTTTTATTTTTTATTTTTTATTTTTTTAAAGATTTCATTTATTTATTTGACAGACAGAGGTTACAAGTAGGCAGAGAGGCAGGCAGAGAGATAGGGGGAAGCAGGCCCCCCGCCGAGCAGAGAGCCCGATGCGGGGCTCAATTCCAGGACTCTGAGACCATGACCTGAGCCGAAGGCAGAGGCTTTAACCCACTGAGCCACCCAGGCGCCCCAGCACATCGCTTTTAAAAATAATTCTTATAGGGGCGCCTGGGTGGCTCAGTGGGTTAAAGCCTCTGCCTTTGGCTCAGGTCGTGATCTCGGGGTCCTGCAGTCGAGGCCCGCATCAGACTCTCTGCTCGGCGGGGGGCCTGCTTCCCCCTCTCTCTCTCTGCCTGCCTCTCTGCCTTCTTGTGATCTCTGTCTAATGGATAAATTAAATCTTTAAAAAAATAATTTTTATAAAAAATAAGTTAATTAAATTATATTTTGATAATAATTTTATTCCAAACTTATTTTTTATTTTACAGATTTTGTTTGTAAGTAATCTCTGTGCCCAATGCAGGCCTTGAATTCACAACCCCGAGATTAAGAGTTGCATGCTCTCTGACTGAGCCAGCTAGGTGCTCCCTATTTATTATTTTTTAATAATAACTTTGAATATGGTTCAAAATTGCAGTCAAATTGTTGCACAAGAAGTTGCTGGAGGATTATAAATCAGTATGAACATTCTGGAAAATAAAATAGAAACATGTCACAGGCTCTATAGGTGACCCTTTGACCCAGTAAATCTAAGGAAATGAGATATCCAAGTAATCTGAAATATTCCAAATTAAATGATAGTGTATCCATTTAATGGAATATTGTACAGGCATTAAAAGACAATTAGAAGCTTGTTGAAAGGGGGAAACATTCAGACAATGAAATATACCTTATTTTTAGCCTGTGCACTGTTCTGCAGTATCACCGTAGCTATTTCACTTTTCATAGGTAACTTGAGAATTAAGGTCACGTAAATTTATACAACCCATTTTGGTATGGTAATTGATAAGTTCATGTTAATTATTTCGAGAGAAGAAAGTTCTTCCCTTTCTTCAGTCTTGAAGGAATGCTTTTTTTTTTTTTTTTAAAGATTTTATTTATTTGTTAGACAGACATAGAGCGCAAGCTGGGAGGAGAGGGAGAAGTAGGCTCCCTGCTGAGCGGGTGCTCAGTCCCAGGACCCCGAGATCATAACCTAAGCCAAAGGCAGACACTTAACCAACTGAGCCACCCAGGTGCCCTGAGGTGTTTAGGATGCTTTCTTGCCCGCTTCAGGGAAACCCAGGAAGCAAGCCTGTCTGCACCTTAGCCAAGCCCTGTTGGTCACACAAGGGCTCGTTAGTAGTTCTTGGTAATGCATTGTTTTCCAAGGAGCATCTAAGCATCTGGAAGCCGGTTAATTGTGTGTAAGTGCCTGGTCTCTGAAATGAGCTCTTGTTTTAATCATAGCATGCTGAGCTACTTCTTAACACATTAGATTAAGTTTCAGGGTGAATTCAGTTCAGAAGTCCTGAATATTTTTCTCTTCTCTCCAGCTAACTAAGCAACACCTGGAGAATAACCGTGCAGACAGCCTCGTTAACGGCCGCCTGCTGCTCAGGGCAGGAGCAGTCCTAATGCTTGCTTGTACTTCAGCACTTTATGACTGTTCTTCTGGCTGCCCCGTGTCCTGTGCACTCTATTCCAGGGGTAAAAAAAAATCATCTAGTAGGCTCCAATAAGGATAGTCATGTGAAAATCTTTTCCCAAACAGAGAGAGTTGGTTGTTTGATATATATTTTTTTCCTTTAGTCCACTGACAAGGAACTGAGAGAGACCATAGCATTGTTGACGGCCCAGCAGACTGCTCTGGAAATTATCGTCAACATGTGCTGCACGGAAGGTTTGTTACCTGTTTACATTCAGATATTCATACATTCAGCTTCCATGAGGACTGTCTTAGATACTCCAGTTACGTGTGGTTTGCACTCTTCCCAGATCCCTCTGATGATGAGTGGGAAGAGCTTTCCAGCAGTGATGAGAGCGATGCATTTATGGAGAATTCCTTCAGTGAGTGCGGTGGGCAGCTGCTGTCTCCCCTCTGCCTCTCCCATGAGGTTCACACCGCTTTCACCAACTACCTCATCCCAAAGAAGGTAGTCTGTTTCAAGTCCAGCCTCATTGCAGAGCACGGGAAGGAAGGGCTTAAGAAAGCAAAAGAGGTTTGCTTGCACTTCCAGACTGTGGGCAGCTGGTAAGAAAGAAGCTAGAAGTAATGGTAGTGGGAGCACACTGGAAAGTAGATCCTCCCGAAGCCTGGAGGTAGTAGGTTGGGACTTGATAAAGGGATCGTGTGTAAACCGATGCTAGTCTTTAACCTTTGCTTTGCTGCCTTTCTTAAATCTAGATTTTTGAGAAAACTGCCTTTCCAAACAGCACTGCCGTTGACATATGTTCTAGGAGTCCCACTTGGAAATCTTTGATTAGAAAGTAAGAGCTTTTCTGTTTTCAAAACTCTTTGTCCTTATGTTATTACATGAAAGGATGGACCACTAACTAGAAGAAGCTGACTCCCCCTAGATTTAAGAGCTCTGTTCCTGTGACTGTTTCCTAGAAAAATGTGTGCATTTGTGTGCTAAGCCACGGGAACGTGCATAGCAGTGTGGTTCTAGCTGCCCCAACCAGGAAACAACCTCAGTGTCCGTCAGCGGCAGGAGAAAAAAATAAATTTTGACATAATCATGCAGTAAAATATATACAGCAGTTTAAAAAGAAAGAAAGAAAGAAAAAAAGCTGAACTGGAACATTGAGCAAGAAAGTAAGGCCCCCCAAAATATACACATTGCGATTCCATTTTTACAAAGTTCAGTAACTGGCAACACTTGACTGTTTCCTTTTAGGATACATACCTAGGTGGTAAACCCAAAAAGAAGACCATGAAAGTGCAAATAGTGCTGACCTTCAGGGGTCAGAGAGGGAAGGGATAGATGCCCTGTGAGGGTGTGAGCCGGGTTTCTTATCTCGGGGCACGGTGTTCACTCTATAAACTGTTAAACTCTGTATGTGTTTTGAGCACTTTATGTTTGTCCTGTTTCACAATTCAGAATCATTTTGTTGATGCCGCCACGTGTAGGAATTCTTCCAAAGCAAATTCCTTATGACTCATAAAGTGAGTTGTGCCTCAAGCCCTGAGTGCTCAAGCAATCTGATGAGGCAGATAATCAGTTCACCTCAAGATTCTTTGTTAATAGTCATACGCACTGCATACGGGTATTCCCAGTCAGAGTCTGAAGCTTAGGTTACAAGGGAATACTGAATTCTGTTGGGTAACTACTGGAGGAACTGACCGCATTCTTCGCCTTCCTTTCCAGAATGAACACTATTCAGTGCAGAGCCCTCGTGTGTCTCCAGAGTCTTGTATCCCTCCTGGATGTGGACCACCTCGGGGGACCTGCAGCCTTACAGACACTTGCACAACATCTGTCCCAGCTGCTTTTTTCTCAGCCAGGTAAATAGTTAGGCCTCACCGTGAAAGACTATTTGGATCAAGCAGAGTTTTGAAGGGTGAGGAACGTGGACTTGGTATTGTGCCGTGCCTGTCATCCAACCTGCAGAAACCTTTTCCAAGCACAAAGTTGTAGTTGCCAGTGGTGTGGAGTCCAAACAACATTTGTAAGCTGGTCTATGGGTTATACTGTTATTTTTTATTGAAATTAGTTGCATCCAGTTATATCAGGCCAACAAGGCTGAATCACAAATATCATAAATATTAGGCCCCATGAAGATATTTGGATAATTCCCAAGTCTTTATTTTTCTTCTTCTTCTTCTTCTTCTTCTTCTTCTTCTTCTTTTTTTTTTTTTTTAAGATTTTATTTACTTATTTGACAGAGAGAGACAGAGAGAGAGGGAACGCAAGCATGGGGAGTGGGAGAGGGGGAAGCAGGCTCCCTGCTGAGCAGGGAACCTGATCCCAGGACCCTAGGATCATGATCTGAGCCGAAGGCAGAGGCTTAACAACTGAGTCACCCAGGGGCCCTTTATTTTTTTTCTTAAACATAAAACCATTTGAGTTATATTTGATCGGGCAGTCCGTGCTTGTATTACAGAATTTACAACTTACTAGAGGACATAAAGCAGAAAGCCTCTCTCCTTTTCCTCATACCATCCGGTTCCTCTCCCAGTGTCCATCGCGTTACCAGTTTTCTGGGGTATTTTTCCATTCTTAATATGAAAAGTATGTATGTGTGTGTTTGTTTGCTTTTTAAGATTTTATCTAGTTGACAGAGAGAGACACAGCGAGAGAGGGAACACAAGCAGGGGGAGTGGGAGTGGGAGAAGCAGGCTTCCCGCCGAGCAGGGAGCCCGATACAGGGCTCAATCCCAGTACCCCGGGATCATGACCTGAGCTGAAGGCAGACGCTTAATGACTGAGCCACCCAGGTACCCCCCTTTTTTTTTCTTAAGTTTTTTTTTTTAATTTTTAAGTAATTTCTATACCCAGGCTCAGACTCAGTGATCCTGAGATCGAGACTTGCACATTCTTTTAACTGAGCCAGTCAGGTGCCCCACTCCCCAGTTCTTCTAGACATTTATTTTTTTATTTTTTATTTAAAGAGAGTGCATGAGCAGGGAATGGGGCAGAGAGCGAGGGAGAAGCAGGCTCCCCAATGAGCAGGGAGCCCAACAAGGGGCTCTTCATCCCCGCACCCTGGGATTATGACCTGAGCCAAAGGCAGATGCTCAACTGACCGCACCACCCAGGTGTCCCTATTTTGCACACCATCGAGTTAATACAAGGTGCTGTGCATTTAGTAGTGCATATTTCAGAAGTTCTAAGTCAGTTTTTAAAAATAAAGTAAATGTTCAGAAACCCGTATATAGTTACTGTTTTGTCTCTACTGACCAGCATTTGTCAGTCAGCGGATGTAGTTTTCCACTGATCTCAGGCTACGCATTCTTTAGCTGGTGTGATCATGTGAAAACCGTGCCCAGCCACACCTAACACAGGACAGAGACAAGACTGGGCAGGCTCTGGCTACAGAGGTGGCTTGTTGGTGTGGCTGGCCAGATAACTATAGCTTTGTGTTTGTCTCCCAACGTTATAAACCAGGCAGAGATCTGGATGGTTGGGTGGGGGGGGTTGGTTACTGGAGAGGGGATGTTTTACTTAACTTCTGCTGATATTCTGGCTGCCTCCAGCCCAGCCGAATATCCTGTAGTGGAAGACGGGGAGGGATGCTGTTGCTCAGGCCCACTCCCATCCAGCCCTTCTCGTGGGCTCCTTGTAGGGAGCTGGGCCACATGGGGTTGTGCACAGCCAGGCCCCAGGCGAGCAGGCCTAGCCTATCATAGCTTCCAAGATCTGCCTACCCCGAGGAAATCGTGTCTGCCTGACTGGCAGAACAAATTGCCATTTTTCGGTGGGAGTCCCAGTCAAGGTACCAGAAGCTCCATCTCCAGCCAGCATAAAGAGCTTGTTCCGCTGGCAGGAAAGCACGCACATTCTTTGCCTCTGCTGCACAGAAAACACGTGGGTATGTTCCTCTCAGTTCACCTGGCTATTTGTGGTCACTGATGCTTACACATTTATTACCTGGAAGATCACAGGAAAACGATACCAAGCTCAGCCTTGGAGAAATAATGGAAAGTTTCTGAGTTGTGGGAACATAGAATTAAATACTTTACATAAATTCCAACTTCATGGGTATTGTTGACAGAACCTTTCCTTATCAGAATGAAATTTTCAAGGGGCGCCTGGGTGGCTCAGTAGGTTAAGCCTCTGCCTTTGCTCAGGTCATGATCTCGGGGTCCTGGGATCGAGCCCCACGTCGGGTTCTCTGCTCAAGCAGGGAGCCTGCTTCCCCCTCTCTCTGCCTGCCTCTCTGCCTACTTGTGATCTCTCTCTCTCTGTCAAATAAATAAAAAATCTTAAAACAAAGAATGAAATTTTTGATAAAGAATTGCTCATATTTGGAGATGGTATTCTAAAATTCCTTTGAAACATTGAGATTTATTAAATAATAAAGTGTCGTGGGTTCTATGTGGATAGTGTCAACCATTATGAGAGAATTTTCTGGGGGAGGATGGGGCCGTATTTCTCTAGCTTTTGTGTTACCATGTTTGAATATTAAATGTATGATGATCGTACAACTCTGCCTACCTTGCTTTACTTTTAATGCTAATGTATTTTAATTAAATTCTAATTAAATTCAGATTGTGGTCCTCACATTTAGTACATTAACATGTTTGTCTCCTGCATTAAAAGCTATGGATCTCCAAAACATCAAGAACATTTTAGCAATGTTGTGTTTTCAGATTGGGTCAGTCTATCACTTGCTCCATTATGTGGATTCTATAATCATTTAGGGTTCCCTGTTTTCCCACATTTGGGAAAGCGGAGAGCTTTCTTTTTCATTATGATTAAAATGGTAATAGCACCCATTCTGGGATATGTTTCCTATTCTATATCAGAACATTGAAAACCAGTCTGAAAAAGTCACCTAAATAAAAATATCCTGCTTAGTTACTTGTGGCTTGACTATTTACGTACATCGAGGTGTGCTAGAGATGGTTAGATGCTATACAAAGTTGTCGAGGGGAAAGACATTCTTTTTTTTTTTTTTTTAATTTTTTAAAAATTTATTTATTTGTCAGAGAGAGAGGGAGAGAGAGTGAGCGAGCACAGGCAGACAGAGTGGCAGGCAGAGGCAGAGGGAGAAGCAGGCTCCCTGCCGAGCAAGGAGCCCGATGTGGGACTCGATCCCAGGACACTGGGATCATGACCTGAGCCGAAGGCAGCTGCTCAACCAACTGAGCCACCCAGGCGTCCTGGGGAAAGACATTCTTGTCACCCCTTCTGTTTAATTTCTGTTGACATTTACTTAATTTCTTTAACAATACCACATGTGTTGACCTTCACTGAGAATTTGTCGGAAAGGTAGGATAGTTTGAAGCTCCTTTCCCAAATTTGGATAAATGACCAGAAATGTGAATTCAATAAAAATCACCCAAATGTTTCCTTAATTTAGGGAGAGTATGAATTACACATAATGTAAAGCAGTAGTATGGTTTAGATTAGGGTTTTGAATCTAAGGTCATGGTTATTTTTCTAAGAATGCAAGACAAAAAATTGTTTCTGAATGTGTTCTAGCTCATATTGAATGATTTCCTCATGACACAGATTCGTTGTTTTATGTGCAGTTCATGAATTTCTAGGGCTACCCTTCATAGCTGTGATCAGATATAAATATACCCTGCTTTTAGAGCCATGGCAACTTTTTGAATTTTAGTAGTAATAACTTCACAGCAAGTTGTTTGTTTTTTTTTTAAGATTTTATTTATTTATTTGACAGACAGAGATCACAAGTAGGCAGAGGCAGGCAGAGAGAAGAGGAAGCAGGCTCCCCGCGGAGCAGAGAGCCCGATGCGGGGCTCGATCCCAGGACTCCTGGATCATGACCCGAGCCGAAGGCAGAGGCCCTAACCCACTGAGCCACCCAGGTGCCCCTTCACACAAGTTTTGAGTGCCTTTTGGGTACTAGGCTTTATGAGCGAGGCATTGTTACCCCACCTTCCTGGTAAGGAAGCTGGGATTTAGGGAGGTTGAGGAACCCCTGCAGGGACACTCATTCCTTTTGCACATGCTTTTTTTTTTTTAAGATTATTTATTTATTTGCGAGAGCACAAGAATGAGAGAGAGCATGAGTGGTAGGAGAGGGAGCAGCAGGCTCCCCACTGAGCATGGAGCCCAACATGGGGCTTAATCCCAGGACCCTGGGATCATGACCTGAGCTGAAAGCAGACACTTAACTGACTGAGCCAACCGGGCGCCCCTTAAAATGTTATTTATTTATTTATTTATTTGACAGAGAAGGAGAGAGCACAAGCAGGGGGGATGGCAGGCAGAGGAAGAGAAGGAAGCAGTGTCTCTGCTGAGTAGGGACCCTGATGTGCACTTGATCCCAGAACCCTGGGATCATGACCTGAGCTGAAGGCCGATGCTTAACCGACTGAGCCACCCAGGTGCCCCTAGCCCATACTTATTGAACCCTCTATGCCACACACCATTCTAGATCCAAGGGATACAGGCATGAATGAGGTAGGCAAGACCATGATGCTCATGGAGCTTACAGTCTCAGATGAATTAAAGATTTAAATGTAATTTCATCTCGGAAGAAAAAAATAAAAGCAGAATTGGTTGACACCGTGGCTGGGTTCCAAGGGCTTACTAGATGGGTTCATGTGGAAAGGGCTGTCTGAGGATGTGACATTTGACCAGAAGCCAAAAGGAGGGTCATATAATGTCAGAGGTAGGATTCCATCCCAGGCCTGTCTGATCCTAAAGCTATCCTAGTGTCCTGTGAAATGTACAGGAATTTCCCAATTCAGTACATAATGTATATCTGATCATGAGAGGCAGATATAATAAGCTCTGATTCAGATTTGTGTGGAAGCTGCCTCATTCTCATGCAGGCAGCCCCCAAAGGGGAATTGGAATCTTTATAGGACCCCAGGCACCAGAGCACAGAAAGTCAAGGTATTTATCGCATCCCAAAACTTTGTGGCTTAAAACAATAATAATCATGTGTTTCCTCATGGTTCCTATAGGTCAGGAATTTAGCACACAGTGGAGATGGTTTGTCTCAACTCCACAATATTTAGGCCAGGGGTTCTCAACTAGGGGCAGCTCCCTTCCCCACACCGTGTCCCCCCAGTGCCAAGGGCCATTTGACAATGTCTAGAGGCATTTTTTTGTTGTTGTTGTTACAACTTGGGGGTTGCTACTGTTATCTAGAGGACAGAGGCCAGGGATGCTGCTGAATATCCTCGGGTGTGTAGGGGATCCTGAAGAATTACCTGTCCAGAATATCCAGTGGTGGGGTTGAGAAAACTTTACCCTAGGGCTTCCACTGGAAAACAAGGAGCCAGAATCGTCTGAAGTCTTGTTTGTGTTGATGGTTGGTTCACAGGGGCTGTCAGCCAGAGCAAGATGACCTTGCCATGTGACCTAGGCTTCCTTACAGCATGGTGGCTGGGTTCCAAGGGCAAGAGTTGAGAGAATTGAGAGCAAACACAAGTGAGTCAGGTGCGGGTCATGTTGCCTTTCACGACCTAGTCTGTCATGTTCATGTATCCTGTTGGTTGACATCACAAAGTCCCCCACCCCCACAAGGGGAGGGGAAATAGACTGTCATGATTATTTTCGGACAGTATAATCTACCACAGCAAGTCCATCGCTTCCCCTTCCCATCACAGGAGTAAGAAAGAAAAGTAAAAATGAGCAGGAATGGGAAGGGGAAGTTGGGTCGGTAAAAACCCCAGAAGCCACTGAAACCACAGAGGTATAATGGCCCAGCCTTGCGCACGCAGTAGTTCTTGGCTAGGCAGTAGGTTTGGGCTGCCCGGGAAGCACTCTGATTTGGGAGACCTCTCTGTGCGAGGTCTGCCCAGCACCGTGATGGCAATCTATGAAAAGCTGAATTGCGTCTGTGAAAGCTAGCTTAGGTATATCATGGGCTAAAGCCCAAAGTAAATGAAAATCCAGCACCTAGAAGGCAAGGACTGTCTATAGCATGCTCCCTTGTTATGGTTATTTCAATTGTGGATGTCTTTCAAAGTCAAGTATACAGTTCACAGGGGGCTCTTAACTAGAAGTTTGGACTTAACATCAAAAATGTTTTAATTAGGGACGCCTGGGTGGCTCAGTTGGTTGCGCGGCTGCCTTCGGCTTGGGTCATGATCCCGGCGTCCTGGGATCGAGTCCCACATCGGGCTCCTTGCTCGGCAGGGAGCCTGCTTCTCCCTCTGCCTCTGCCTGCCACTCTGCCTGTGCTCGCTCACTCTCTCTCCCTCTCTCTCTGACAAATAAATAAATTTAAAAAAATTTTTTTAAATGTTTTAATTATAATAGCATATATTAACATTTAACATGTGGTGTTTTGATTCTTTTTTTTTTTTTCTTTTTTTACAAAGCAACTTATCTTAGAGAAGACAAATTTATATTTCACTTTTGTGTTTTAGATTTTGCTGAGCATGTTGACTTTCTAGAAGCCATAAGTAGTGCCTTGAGGGCCCTTTTGCAAACAATGGCCTCCAAGAACATTTCTCAGGTAAGATTTTTAAAAAAATTTTATATGGAACCCACAAAGATTCTGTATTATGGAAGCAAACTTAATTACTTAACTGTTTTTTGTTGTTTTTTTAAAAGATTTTTATTTATTTATTTGACAGAAAGATCACAAGTAGGCAGAGAGGCAGGCAGAGGGGGAGGGGGAAGCAGGCTCCCTGCTGAGCAGAGAGCCCGATGTGGGGCTTGATCCCAGGACCCTGAGACCATGACCTGAGCTGAAGGCAGAGGCTTAACCCATTGAGCCACCCAGGTGTCCCTTAATTTTTTTTTTTTAAAGTATTTATTCCTATTAGAAGAGGAGTATATGATCCTTGTAAAAAGAAAGCAAAAATCCTTAAAATAGAAAGTAATGTATTTTGTTTCTTCCCACCACTGCTACCAACACACACACAGATTTTTTTTAGAATTTTTAAAATTTATTTATTTGACAGACAGAGATCACAAGTAGGCAGAGAGGCAGACAGAGAGAAAGAGGGGAAAGCAGGCTCGCTGCCGACCAGAGAGCCCGATGCGGGGCTCGATCCCAGGACACTGAGATCATGACCTGAGCCGAAGACAGAGGCTTTAACCCACTGAGCCACCCAGGCGCCCCAAACACAGATTTTTTTACTGATGTAACTTAGTTGACATACCTGTCATAAATGTCTTCTATGAATGTCATTTGTCTTCTTTAGCATTTTACAGAAATTTTCATGCCTGCCTGATGATCCTCCACAGTAATCCAGCGGCATCTCTGTGATAGCTGCTCTCCCACTTTTATTCTTTGCTTTTTTATTAAGGAAGTTTTCAGACACCTCTAAAAGCAGAGAGAATAGTGTCATATGAACTGCAACGGTCACAGGGTTGGCAGGGTCCTGGCGTTCTCGTTACCTTCCTCTCCCTTACACGTGTGGCTTTTTCTGGACTGCTTTAAAGCAAGTCATGTTCCTTCACCCGTAAGTATTTTATGACGTGCTTCATTACGTGTCTGTGACAGAAAATGGACTTCTAAAAACCTCGACTGCAGTACCATACCCCCAAATTAATGGCATTGCTTAATTATCAATCGATATGCAGCCTGAGTTCACTTTTTTCTGATTTCCACAAAAATGTCTTTTTCAGTTGTTTTGTTCAAATTAGAATCCAAACAAGATCCACTTACTGCTTCTGGTTGATACTTTGGTTTAAAAGAAAAAAATTTTTAATGGCTTTAGTGAGGATTTAATTCATATACCAGCCATACAATTCACCCATTTAAAGTGCACAGTTCAGGGGCGCCTGAGTGGCTCAGTGGTTAAGCCTCTGCCTTCAGCTCATGATCCCAAGGTACTGGGATCGAGCCCCACATGGGGCTCCCTGCTCCGCGGGAAGCCTGCTTCTCCCTCTCCCTCTTCTACTCCTCTGCTTTTGCTCTCTCTCTTGCTGTCTCTCTCTCTGTCAAATAGATAAACAAAATCTTAAAAAAAATAAATAAAGTGCACAGTTCAGGGGCGACTGGGTGGCTCAATCGGTTAAGCTTCTGCCTTCGGCTCGGGTCCTGATTCTCAGTCCTGGGATTGAGCCCCGAGTTGGGTTCCCTGCTCAGTGGGGAGTCTGTTTCTTCCTCTGTCCCTCATCCTGCTTCTGTTCTCTCTTACTCGCTCGCTCTCAAAAAAATAAAATCTTTAAAAAATAAGTAAATGAAGTGCATAATTCAGTGGTTTTTAATATATTCACAGATTATTAAATCTCTTAGTTTAAAACATTTCTCCTACCAACCCCCCCATATTATTTATTCATTGAAGAACTATCATTTGTCCTATAGAATTTTTCCCATTATGAGATTTGGCTGGTTTCTCACGATGGTATTGTTGACATGTCTCTCTCTTGTTCATGTATCCTGTAAACTGGGAACTGGATCTAGAGTCTTAATTAGATTCATGATCAGATTTTTTGGGAAGAATAATTCCAAGTGCTGTATATATTTTCTACTTTTATATCACAAATTATATATTTTAATAAATTGGTGATGTTAAGATTAATCAGTGGATTCGGGGCACCTGGGTGGCCCAGTTGACAAAGTGGCTGCCTTGGACTCAGTAATGATCTTGGGGTCCTGGGATTGAGCCTGTCATCAGGCTCTGTGTTCAGCAGGGAACCTGCTTCTCCCTCTCCCTCTGCTCCTCCACTGACTCATTCGTTCTCTTCCTCTCTATTAAAAAAAAAAAATTTTTTTTTAATTTGACAGAGATCACAGGTAGGCAGAGAGGCAGGCAGAGAGAGAGGAAGGGAAGCAGGCCCCCTGCTGAGCAGGGAGCCCGATGAAGGGCTCGATCCCAGGACCCTAGGACCGAGATCTGATCCAAAGGCAGAGGCTTTAACCCACTGAGCCACCCAGGTGCCCCAGCTGTGATTCTTCTTCTTCTTTCTTATTTTTTTTAAAGATTTTATTTATTTATTTGAGAGAGAGAGAGAAAGAATGAGAGGGGAGAAGGTCAGAGGGAGAAGCAGACTCCCCATGAAGCTGGGAGCCTGATGTGGGACTGGATCCTCAGACTCTGGGATCATGACCTGAGCCGAAGGCAGTTGCTTAACCAACTGAGCCACCCACACAGCCCAGCTGTGATTCTTCTATAAGAACTTTCTGTCTCATCAGTTATTTGGTAACTTTGAAATAAGGCTCATACCAAAAAAGATAGAGTTTTTCCAAAATAATAAATTAGTGCCCTTAGCAGTCTCTAAAAGTTGTGAGTGAGGTTTTTGTTTTTTTTTTTTAATATCATTATGAACTCATGGGACTTTTTGTTTTTTGTTTTTAAGATTTATTTATTTATTTATTAAGCATTTTATTTATTTGTCAGAGAAAGAGAGCCAGAGACAGCACAAGCAGGGGGAGAGGCAGGCAGAGGGAGAAGCAGGTTCCCTGCAGAGCAAGGAGCCTGATGTGGGACTGGATCCCAGGACCCTGGGATCACGACCCGAACCAAAGGCAGACACCCAACCCACTGAGCCACCTAAGTGTCCCATTTATTTATTTATTTATTTATTTATTTATTTATTTTAGAGAGAGAGAGAGTAGGAGAGAGAGTAGCACGAGTAGGAAGGCAGAGGGGGAGGGAGAGAGAATCCTAAGCAGATTCCTGGCTGAACACAGAGCCCCACTTGGGGCTTGATCTCACAACCCCTCTAGACTGTATAATCACAAGTAGGCAGAGAGGCAGGCAGAGAGAGAGGAGGAAGCAGGCTCCCTGCTGAGCAGAGAGCCCGATGCGGGGCATGATCCCAGGACCCTGGGATCATGACCCGAGCCGAAGGCAGAGGCTTTAACCCACTGAGCCACCCAGGCGCCCCTGCATTA
>PISX010010032.1:35991-72540 GCA_004024625.1 Mellivora capensis | reverse complement strand
CTATCATATGATATCCCTGATATGAGGAAGTGGAGATGCAACATGGGGGACTAGGGGGGCAGAAAAAGAAGAAAAGAAACAAGATGGGATTGGGAGGGAGACAAACCATAAGTGACTCTTAATCTTACAAAACAAACTGAGGGTTGCTGGGGGGAGGGGGTCGGGAAAGGTGGGTGGGGTAATGGACATTGGGGAGGGTGTGTGCTATGGTTAGTGCTGTGAAGTATGTAAACCTGGCGATTCACAGACATGTACCTCTGGGGATAAAAATTTGTTTATAAAAAATAAAAATTAAAAAAAAAAGAGTTCTAAATTTCATTTCTTTTTCAATTTACTATTACCCAGGTTTGAGTCTATGTACGAAGCAGCAGTATATTTTACCCAAAGAAATTACTTTAAGAAGACTCATCTGATTACTTAATTTTAGTTCTATCCAATCTTGGCTTATTAAAACACACACACACACACACACACACACAGAGCACAGAACAACCTTTCCCAAATCCTCTCTTCCAATACTCTGCTCATGGGCGCTGTGACCTGGATCTTGTTCCATCAACTTCTCCATGCATTTTCTGTTTCCCTCCTTCATAGGTTTCAGTCAGCTCAGATCATTTCTTGCTTCTAGTCCCTTCTTAATAATTGTTACAGTACCCTTGAAATAGGCAGGGCATGCAGTGAGATTTGAGGACTTTTTTTTAGGGGGAGCAAAGGTTTCACTACCCCCTCTCCCCCGCTCTGGGTCAATTAGATTTCTATGAGCTCCCTAGTGGATTGGTCTAACATATTATAATAAGCACTATTCTGAGGGTTATACATAAACCCTACTTAACACATCAGCAGGAGAAAGAAAAAAGTCAAACCAGACTGCTGATCCGTCCTTTTGACACACAGTTTAAACTGTGCCCTTGGGGTGGGGAGGGCAGTCTTTAGAGAAAAAAGAATTAAAAACAATTCAGGAACAATATGCTTAATAAAATAAACCTAGTGAAAAAGAAAATGAACATCAAAGAGCCATATTTTTGGTTAAAGTACATTACATGCTAAAAATAGTTCATAATAAATTGATGAAGTAAGCTTCTCCATGTACGTATCCATGACAACTCAGGTTTAAATTTTTAAGTTTCAAATAGCTATGCCACCAGAAGTATGTAAATTATTTAAAATGTTGTAATAAAATAAAGTGATTTTTTCCCATAAGTATCCACTAGCAAACAGTCCAACAAAAGACTTCACAAATCCTGGAGTATTTTGATTATTCTTAGAGAAGAAATTAGAAAAGCTATTTATTATCATAATTTTAACAGAGAGCAAGAGGCAAGGGGTCACATACCCTTCAGACTGTCGTGAAGCAGAAGGATAGGAACATAAGAGAAAATATGCATGCTACCTAAGCTAGCAGATGGAACTCCATTTGGAAGTCTGACAGCGTCACTTCCTTGTTGCTGCTACAAGCCAGAGGAAAACCGCCACTGAGGAGTCAGTGTGCGTATCCAGGCAAGGGTTCCTGCTAACTCTTTTCTTTTTCCAGTGAGAGGTGTAATCTCCTCTTGAAGAATGGATTCTGGAATATTCTTTCCATGAGAAAGCAGCCAATACCACACCATCAGACTGTGTCTACTCAGAGCATGCTGAAAGCCCTAGTCAACAGTGACAAATTCTGGAGGTGCCCTGCGGGAAAACTGTGAATTTCTGGGAAAGAAAATATTGATGATATGAAGAATGGATAAAACATGCATTCCAAAGTCTATATTGTCATGTAGAATCCCAATTTTTCTTTTTGTATAATGGAAAAGAAAAGCATACTGCTATTGTGATGTGCAGAAAAAGAAGCACTGAGAGAAACAGGTCTTAAAATATGGAATTTAGGGGCACCTGGGGGGCTCAGTTGGTTAAGCATCTGACTCTTGATTTCAGCTCAGGTCAGGATCTCAGGGTTATGAGATCAAGCCCCAAATCAGGTTCCATGCTGGGCATGGAGCCTGCTTTAAGATTCTCTCTCCCTCTCCTTCTGCCCCTCCCCACTCCCTCTCTCAAAAAAATATTCATACACACACACACATATGAAATTTAAATTTCAGATTAAAATTTTCCAATAGCATCTAAAATGTCTTTTTAAAAGGGAAACTTATAAACTAATTGGAATAAAACATGAAAATTAACAGGATGCTAAAGTATAAAATTAAACATTTTAATTCCTCCCCTGATGCCAGATTCTATTTCTCAGTGCATCAGGTCTAGCAAAGACTTCTGAAGGAGAAAAGTCTGCCTAGTAAGCAGCATGGTTCTTCAGGAAGACACACGGAGTCAATGCACAGCTTGTGCTGAGGTACCTGACAGAGAGCTGTTTACTCCCTGAGGCACGTCTGTTATCCAGATCAATTCTCCCCTCGCAGACACCACCAATCAACACTTCCTGTCTTTGGGACAGGAAGGAAAGATGACCAAACCATCTTTTATCTTCTAGATACCTATTCACAAGTTTGTTAATTTGCTGCAGCTTTAGTGAGATAATAAATGTCACAGAACATTGTCTGAGGAGAGTCATCCCGCCGGTCACCTCGCATATAGCTCGTGTGTGTGTATGTGTGTACGTGTGTGTTGAGAACACTATTATCTATTATCCTGTGGGAGCACCTGGGTGGCTCAGTCGATTTAAGGGTTTGCCTTCAACTCAGGTCATGATGCCTCCTGGGGATCCACTCAGCAGGGAGTCGGCTTCTCCCCTCTTTTTGTCCCTCCCCCTAATTGTTCTCTCTCTCTCAAATAAAATCTTTTTTTTTTTTTTAAAGATGTACTTTCTTGTCAACCCTACTAAAAAAAGAGAGAGAGATCTAGTTTCTCAGTAACTGCAAAGTTACAAAAAAGCATTAAGTATGGCCCCCATGCTGGGCATTAGAACCCCAGAACGTATTCATCTTTTTTTCTGTTAAAACAAAAGCTTACTGAGGTGTAATGGACATTCAAAGAACTGTACATATTTGATGAGTACAGCTGGATGAGTTTGGACATGTACAAGCCATGATTCCGTTATCCATGACACCATTAATAATACCCCAATCAAGGGGTATTACCATACGGTAATACCATATAATCTCATAGCTCAAAGCTGATACCCTTTGACCGACTTCTCCCCATTTCTCCTGTGCTCTAGCCCCGGCACCCATCATTGTACTATCTGATTCTAGGGGTTTAGAGGTTTTAGACATCTCATATATATACGGCACTATAGAGTATTTGTCCTTCTGCGTTGATTTCCTTTGCTTAGATTGTATTCAAGATTTACCCATGTTGTCACATACTGCAGGATTCCCTTCCTTTTTTATGCCTGAGTTATATCCCTTTGTATTTATATACCATAACAGAAATTGATTTGAGAATGAAATAAAGTAGAGGCAGGCACGACTGAGAAACAAAAAGAAAACTGATAACATTTCCTGAGCCCCTGGATCTACCCTGCGCAAAACCAGTAACATCAACTTGGGCTTGCCAGTGTGGTGGCTTAAATTTCTTTTTTTGCTCAAGCCAGGGTGAATACGGTTTCGCCTGCAGCCCACGGAGACATCACACAACATATTCAACAAGGAAACAGCTCCATGGCTTGCTTACATAAATTAGAGCTCACAATCAGGAAATTTCTTAAAGAATTCTCCCTGCAAAGTATTAGGATGTTACAGATCAATCAGAACTTTCCCTTGCCCAACCCTGTCCTCCGCCGTATCCATTTGTATCAGCTGGGTTTGTAGCCTCAGAACTATTTTTCTTCTTGTTTCCAAAGAGAAGATGGGGGAGGGGACGCAACAGATGGATGGATGAAGGACTGAGAGCCTCTTCTAGAGGTACTGGTATGAAAATGATAGATCTATGAGTGTGGGGAAATGAATAGACAGTTATCTTGCATGTGCTTCTACATAACGGAACCATTTTACGTACGGTCTTGTTCTCTGCACCTTGCTCCCCTTGCTCACCAGTACGTTGTAGACTCCATCAGGTGTCAGCGGGCACTGAGCCGTCCGCTTTAAATGCTACGAAATAGCTTCACTGAGGTCAATGCATCATCAGGTCTATCCATTTTCCTAATAATACCTGTTTAATTTTTTCTTTTATAATTCTACACAATGATACAATAAACACCCAACCAATCACACGTGTCTCAGACTCAGCACCTGACTTCTATGAGCCCCAGACAGTGCTGACGGTGGTGGGAAATGAGGCAACACCCATGTCCTTAGAATCCTGAAAGAACACACTTTCTCCTGGAGATCTCAGCAGCTGGTAGCCTTGCATAATTTAATAATATTCCCTCACTGAACTAACATTTGTTACATTACTATCTCAGCAATGTCCCTAATCTTCAAACAGAAAAATGGAATGAATTTGCTTCCTGCCTTTAAGGAGTTCACAACTTATTTCACACAATAATAATGAGGAATATCTACCATAGACACATAATTATTGACAATTATTATGTGCCAGGCACTTGGCTAAGTCCTTCACGTATGATACCATGTTTAGTCTTTGTAAGGATCATATAATTCTCAACTTACAGATCCAATTAAAGGCCTAATGTCACATAGCCAGTAAGGCTCAGAGGTGTATTTTGGCCCTAATACCTCTGTCTACCAAAGCCAGGTTTATAAACATGGCATAAACTGCATCTAGAGTGAAAACGTTTATGTTCTCTGGTATTGAGTGAGCACTAGTTTGAGGGGAAATAAGTAGAGAGAAGGCCACGCCACAGGCCTGACCTACTAATGCTATACACGGGGAGGCCACAGAATTTGGGAAATGGAAGTTGGATGCTTAAGAAGCCCTAAAGCCAGGAAATGCCAAACATACATATCAGAGCTCCTATTTAGTTCTGGGTACTCTGTAAAGGTCCCGTGGACTTAGTATCTGCAGACCACAGCTTCCATGGACTCTCAGTTCTCCTCTATACCTTTGTTTCCCCAACTCACAGGATTCAGCAAATGTTTGCTGAATAAAAGAACAGAAATATGTAACATTCTGGGGTGCCTGGGTGGCTCGGTTAAGCGTCTGCCTTTGGCTCAGGTCATGATCTCTGTGTCCTGGGACCAAGTCCCACATCAGGCTCCCAGCTCAGCAGGGAGTCTGCTTCTCCCTCTTACTCTTCCTTTGTGCCCTCCCTCTCGCTCCCTCTCTCTCTCTTTCTCCCTCTCTCTCTTACACTCTCTCAAATAAATAAACAAATGAACATACTTCTAGCTGTGTCTTAGAAAGCAGAAAAGCCTAGAAATTACTGTGAGGTTTCACAATGTACTGAAAGGCATAGGTTAATTTGCCCCCGTTTTAAAATTGCTATGCATTGAAAAAAAAAAATAGAACTTGGAACCTTTAGAACAGAAATTTCATAGAGGAATATCTAAACTATAACTGGCCAGAGTCCAGATAACCATTTCTCTTTAATATTAAAACAAAATACACACACTTATCATCAAACACTCCTACCAGTACGAACCCCCTCCCCCCACCCCACAGACACCCAGGGCAATTAAATTTGGACTTGCTGGGAAAAGGTTAATGGAAACCAAACTCAACTGTTCTGTCTCCTAAGAGAACTCTTTCCCAGAGCTTCTCTGAAGTCCCATGCCCACACTTGACAGAAACCCTCCAGAGATCTGGATTGTGTACTCAGTGATTTTTTTAAACTGATCTCCACTCTGAATGGAAATCAGGTGAATACTGCATTTTGGAATTCAGCCTATTTCAAGGGTGCTAATCACATAACAGCCTGAAAAAAAATAACTGTTTGCTGCCAACCTTTGCTGATTCAAGTTCTCGCAGACAGAAAATCCTGCCCTCGGACGAAGGCAGGTACTCGACTCCTCCATCAGACCTGCCAAAGCAGCAGCGGCAGCATGCCGAGCGGGGGCCTCTCAAGAGGCACGCACTGTATGGCACTTTCTGACCAACATATCATTTCCCAGCTCTAGAATATTCTCCCTCTCTTCTCTACCTTGACAAAAATCTATCCAGCCCAAGAATCAGCTCATCAAGAAGACTGCTTTGAAAAATCTAGTCAACAACGGCCCCTCCTTCCTCTCACTAACAGGGATCATTTGGGACTTAATCACTAATTCTCAAATGGGGATGACAGGAACTGGTAGAACATACTTGTCTTAAGCTTAAAAATCTTCTCAAGTGGTCATCACATACTTGTTCTCCCATTTTAGAAGAACTGTTAGAGACTTAAGTACCACATATGGCTTGAGTCCTTAGGAGATAAATTTCAAGAACCAAATTTTTTCATCAGCTAAGATTACCAGATAATGTTAAAAAAGTATAGATCTATTCAATTACTAGAATACTTCCAAAACAAATTATACACTTCCCAAATCATTATAACTAACATTAAAGGTGATTTACATTTTTCTTAACACCTTGAGACATTATAACGTGTATCATTATGATGTGACATGCTGCCATAATGCTTACAGACACAACTGAGGTGTGTGGGATGTTGTTTTGAAAGGCTTCACTTTGGGGGGCTTCATTTAGATTTTTATGGTTTTGTTAAAAATCTCCTCTCTTGTTCTTCTGTCAACTGTTTATAGAACTCTTCAAGAGCAGAATATACAATGAGCATATGGTAAAGTGATGGTTGAGAAGATCTTAGAAAAAGCATGAACCAAGAATTTTATATCCAGCTAAGCAACTGCTTAAGTATGGAGTCCAAAGAAAGGTATTTTTCAACATATAAGAACTCAGAGAACATTGTTCCAAAATAGCTTTCTTGAAGCAGTTTGAAATTTCTTGAAGTCTGAGGATACATTCCAGTTGAAGAAGAGAAAAATGGAGTAAGAAAAGCAATAGCAGTGGCCTCTGAAGCCATTTAATCCTAGGATAAAGAAAAAAACAAAACAAACAAACAAACAAAAAACAACAACAACAAAAAACAAACCTGTGGCCATTATGGTAACAGAATCATAAAATGTAGAATATAACTACCAAAACTTAAATGAGAAGGACACAGTAGTCGATTAGATACTGAGTCTTTTCAGAACTGGGGATTCAAAAATTATCATATATAGCTAATAAATTCAGTAAGAGAAACAGAGGTATATTCAAAGATAGAAATAAAAGTATTAGTATTAATTAAAATATAATCACCCTAAATTGTGAAAGAAAAGACAGGAAGGAAGGCAAGTGAGAGGAAGTGGAAATTTACTAACTTAAACAGCACACATAGAGGAGAGCCAATACATTTTGTCTAAATGAAGAGAAGCACAGCACTAAAAGTGATGACAGAATTAGGCCAAAGTGGTCTTCTAATTATAAGAAGAATATTCTCATGTTTTGAAAGAATGATATTCTTTTTTTTTTTAAGAATGATATTCTTGAAAGCAGAACAACTACATGTAGTAAATACACATGTAAGCGATACACTTAAAACAAGGTGCTCAGGGATGGTTGGAAAAAAAAATGTGAGCAAAGGTTTTCCAGGAAAAGTAAATAAAAAGAGTAAAGGTTAAGAATTAATACTAAACAGGTCAATTCAGGGCCATAAACATTAAATTACAAAAAAGAAGGCATTCTGTGATGATGAAGAATGTAACCCATGGAAGATTTAACTACAACATCTGTGGATAAAATAGTTAAGCACTAAAATTCATAAAGCAAAAATTACAGGAAACACAGGAGATAAAGACAGAATCTTATTAAACATAGTGCATTTAATTTCTTTTTCCCAGCTCACAAAAAAGCAAATGGATTACAAATAACCAAGGTATCTTGGGCCTAAAGAGCAAGCTTAATAATGTAATTGATACAGATTTTTATAACCTACGAACCAAGACAATAACTCCTTTTGAAGTAATGATGTAATAACCAACAAAAAATTAAGAAGCCTCCATAAACATGTAACAGTATAGATACACAAGTTAAAGAGGAAATAAATGTAAAATTATAGAATACTTAGAAAATACATACAATAAAAATTCTTTTTTTAATTAATATATTTATTTTTATTTCTTTTCAGCGTAACAGTATTCCTTGTTTTTGCACAATAAAAATTCTTTTAAAAATGTTAAGAAAGGGGTGCCTGGGTGGTTCAGTGGGTTAAGCCTCTGCCTTCGGCTAAGGTCATGATCTCAGGGTCCTGGGATCGAGCCCCGCATCGGGCTCTCTGCTCAGTGGGGAGCCTGCTTCCCCTCCTTTCTCTCTGCCTGTCTCTCTGCCTACTTGTGATCTCTGTCAAATAAATATAAAATCTTTAAAAAAAAATGTTAAGAAATAGCTAAAGCCAGATTAAGGAGAAAATGTACAGTCTTAAATATTTGTGGAACCATGAAAACTGAAATTACTAAAAGATTTATCCAATCTTACACAAGAAAGTTGAAAAAGAACAGCAATATGAAAGTAAGGAACGCAAAGAGGAAAACGGTAAAGAAAAAGGAAAAGCAGATAATGAGAATACAGAACTTTTGAAAAATTAATTTAAAAACACAAGAGATCCTTTTTTAAAAATGTTTCATCTCACATCTTTTTTTTTTTTAAGATTTTATTTATTTGACAGACGGAGATCACAAGTAGGCAGAGAGGCAGGCAGAGAGAGAGGAGGAAGCAGGCTCCCCGCTGAGCAGAGAGCCCGATGCGGGGCTCGATCCCAGGACCCTGGGATCATGACCTGAACTGAAGGCAGAGGCTTTAACCCACTGAGCCACCCAGGCGCTCCAAGAGATCCTTTTCTTAAAAATACAATCGAATATGTTAAGCAATGAACACAACCAAGAAAAAAAATGGGCGGCACACGCATACATAACGTAAAAAGAAATAATGTCAAGAACTGAGGACGTTAACAGAAATGAGACTGCTACCCCTCTCAGCAATTTGAAAATGTGTATGAAACGCATGGCTCACTAGGAAAATGTAATTTGCCAAAACTGAGCTAGAGCAAGAGACAGACAAATAAGCAGAGCACTGAGGATTTTCAGGGCAGTGAAAATACTTTGTATGATAGTACAATAATGGATACATGTCACTGCACATCTATCCGAACCCACTCAACACACGGCACCAAAAGTGAACCCTAAGGTGAGCTATGGACTCTGGGGGATTATGATGTGTCCCTGTAGGTTCCTCCTTGGCTTAAAAAAAAAAAAGTTACCATTCTGGTGAGGGATGTTGATAACGAGGGAGGCTCTTAGTGTGTGGTGGCAGAGCACCATATGGGGAATCCCTATACCTTCCTCCCAATTTTGTTGTAAACAGAAAACTGCTCTGAAAAATAAAGTATAGAATAAAGGAGACAAGATGGGATCGGGAGGGAGACAAACCGTAAGAGACTCTTAATCTCACAAAACAAACTGAGGGTTTGGGGTAGGGGGTAGGGGGGTAGAGAGAGGATGGCTGGGTTATGGACACTGGGGAGGGTATGTGTTATGGTGAGTGCTGTGAAGTGTGTAAACCTGGCGATTCACAGACCTGTACTCCTGGGACTAATAATACATTATATGTTAATTTAAAAAAATAAATAAAAAAGAAAAGAAAAAAAAAGTATAAAAACCACTGGCCTAGGATGACAGAATCTATAAATATCCCAGTTGGTAAAAATAAAATTGAGGAAATGCTAGGACAGTGATTCCTTCCCCCCCTCCCCTCGCCGCCCAATCCCATCACAACACTACCGTATACCTTTGAGAAAGTACCAGTCTCAGGTAATTCCCAGGTGAAAAGAAAACTATAAGGAGTAAATAGCTCCAATACTGTATCCTCCAATACTACTGAAATAGTTCCAAAGAAGAGAGAAAGAAAAAAAAAAATCTCCTACATTATTTAAAACGAAGCTAGGATAATATGGACACCCAGGTCCGGAGTCCAACAGTCCCCCAGTAAAACCACTAACAAATAGCACTTCAGAAAACTGATACAGAAACCTTAAATACAGCGGCGACCTATTTGTTTGACCTCTATCGAGCTATTTAATTTCCCTATGGAAAAATAAAGGTGCACAAAAGGGAAATATTTTAGAAAAGAATCCTGTTTAAGAGGAGATAGAGTAAAAATGTATTTTAAGTCTTGTAAGTCACAGATGTCTACTGCTATTACCATACTGTTGTCCTGTTGCATAAAAACGTAGATCAGTGAATGGAGTCTAAACAAAAATCCACACACATACATATGGGACTTCAGGCTAGGATGTAAGTGGCATGTTGAGCCAGCAGGGGCATGGGACTGAAAGGTGTTGAGATAATTGGGAAGCCATTTGAGAAAAACTAGAGATAAATCAAATAAATTCTAGATAAAACCACTCGAAGCAAACAAGAGTGCCTATGTGTGTATGCACATGTGTGTCTGTACGTTTGCAGGCAGAAATAATCAAAGATTAATAAGTAAAAAAATCAATTTCTTTCATAGATAAACGTAAAAATGTCACAAGATAAACAACAAATGAGGAAAGTATTTGCAAATCTTTTCAAAAGGGCATGTTCTTCCAACATGGGAAGATTTTCAACAAATCTTAAAAAGACCAACTCTCCTAGATAACCAGGACAGAAAAGGTAGGAAGAGTTCATAGCAAATGAAACAGGGATAACCTCAAATGCTCTCACGTGTAACAAAATCTGTGTAAATTAAAAGTATACAGATAGCATTTTTCACTTATCAGATTGGTGAAGATTTAAAAGCTTGATATACATACGTGACCCATTATGTATCTTCTCACACTCCTGGTGGGAGTATAAACAACAAATCTTCTATAAAGGACAATTTGGCCACCCTTATCAAAAATTTTAAAAAATTGGGGGTACTGGGTGGCTCAGTCGGTTCAGCGTCCAACTCTTGGTTCAGCTCAGGCCCTGGGACAGAGTCCCCAACAGGCACTGTGCTCAGCCATCCAGGAGTCTGCTGGAGAGTGTCTCTCCCTTTCTGTTTCCCTCTACCCCTTCCCCCACTCACACACGTGCACTCTCTCTCTCTGAAATAAATCAATCTAAAAAAAAAAAATTTAAATTGTACAGACCCTAGGGCCTAGAGTTTTACCTAGGAATTCCTTCTGCACAGCGCTAACCCACTAGCTCCATGGCACACACCAATATTCTTTACATCATCGTTTACAGCAGCCAAAGTCTGTAAACAGCATAAATCTCCATCCATAGGAGAACGGCTGCCTACGCTGTGTAAACTCACATAAAAGGATATCTGGTAGCGCTTACAAAAAATGAGGCAATCCTACATGCACTAACGTGGAATGAGCTCCAAATGGAAAAAGCAAGGCGGCTAATAGTGAGTCAAGCCCATTTCCCTTAGTGCAAAAACATGTGCCAAGCTCTCATGGGAAGGTTGTGAGTTTCTTCCTTCAGCATCTGCCATCGACATGTGAAAAATGTACATTGTAAAAACCATACCAGGGCAGATCTGCCTTTCCTTTCAGAAGAGGTGTAAGAACTATGGCTGGTTCCATCAACTGATACGTCATAGCTGATTTTATGATCATGAGAGTGTTTAAAATCCCGATGCACATCATAAATAACCAGAAGCGCACGTCCTCAATCACATACAAAACTGTAAACTCCTTGTTGATAAGAATTTCATCACCTTCAACCTGCGCTGTTGTAAACTGTGAGAGAAATGATCCCGAAACTTACTGCATGAGTATCTTGAGGATTTATTTTCCAAGTCAAGGCTGCCACTAGAGACTAAGTCACTTTGAGGATTTATGTTGTTTCTTCACCAGAAAGCAGCTGCATGTTGATTGTCTTGCACTTTGCTTCTAAGGACTTAAGGACCTGACAAATTCCTTTATAATTATTATTGTACTTAAGTGAGTAAATCATCATTACTGACAAGTTTCAACTTCAAGGAAATCGGCATATGCAAGAGCAAGTACAGCTCTGACTAAAAAATAGGTTTTATTTTCCGTTCAACTGGATCATTAATGTTCAATTAAAAATAATATAGGGGCTCCTGGGTGGCTCAGTGGTTAAGCATCTGCCTTCAGCTCAGGTCAAAATTCCAGGGTCCTGGGATCGAGCCCTGCATTGGGCTCCCTGCTTAGCAGAAAGCCTGCTTCTCTCTTTCCCACTCCCCCTTGCTTGTGTTACCTCTCTCACTGTATCTCTCTGTCAAATAAAATCTTTAAAAATAATTTTAAAATAATATAAAAAGGGAATTTTTTTTCCACTTTTTGAATTTCAACCCACCATATTTCAAGTGAACTGAAATACGAGAAAGAAAAGCCAGTGAGAGATAATACATACAGTTTGTCCTGATATTGGAGGGGCCCCTCACTAACTCTTTCTTGCCTCTTACCCACGAAGGTTGAAGTCCTTAGCAAGTAGAATCAGGACTCAGTCCTCCTTTATTAGCTCATTATTCTATGAAGGACAGAGATTTGAACTCTCAAAATGATAACAAGCTCTTCAATTAGGTAACTTTTGGATGATGGTGTACATTTATTTCACCTCTTTAAAGATTAGGACCTATTCCAGGGGCACCTGGGTGGCTCAGTTGGTTAAGCATCTGCCTTCAACTCAGGTCATGATCCCAAGATCCTGGGATTGAGTCCCACCTCTGCTCCCTCTTCAGTGGGGAGTCTGCTTGCCTCTCTCCCTCTGCCCTTCCTTCCCTTCTCTCTCTCTCTCTCTCTCTCATGCTCTCGCACGTGCTCTCTCTCAAACAAATAAATCTTAAAAAAAAAAAACACAGCAGGTCTATCAAGCAGTGAGCATCATGTTAAATCTAGAGAACTGAGAAGGAGCCCCAGATTGTCACAATGACCAAGGCTAAACTGCATTTTGCTGAATCTTCGTAACACCCATGAGGCTGGCTTGGTCAGAACACTCCCTGACAATAATGACCCCAAAAGTGATCCCGTCAGACCTTGTGTGTTTTGGTAATGACGCTTGTCACACACTGGCTTCCATTTTTAATTTTAATTTAATTTTAATTACTCTTTCTTGCTAACTAGGTTCTAAGTTCAAAGCATGTGCTATCAATATGTAAATGTCATACCGCTATAAATGGCATTAAAACTTTTTATCTTTTTGAAGTGACTGCACTCCCTAAACATGGGTGCTGTTAAGCTGCTGACTCTACAATGCTTTTATCTTAAGGTGATTTTGCAGCTGATCCAAAGAAGGGTCAGGGGTGTCCTCTCACTTGTCCCAGGGCCCTGACCTGAAGCAGTAGAGTGAGATTTTGAGTCCCCACTTTTTCACTACACCACTTCCCAGAAGGCAAAGGAATTCTCTACACCCAAATGTGACCCACCAAGTACAGGGAACCCGTTCACGTTTTCTTGTACTTGAGCTAACCTCGCTTCCGGACACATAACCTAACTTAGGGTATTTCCCCACAAACTTCTTTAACGTTGTGTACTTTGAGGTGCATACAGCCATCCTTCTATAAGGCCGACTTGACGTCACCAGGAGTAGATTTATGTGGCACTCTGAGAGTGAACCTGTGGGGAGATGCGCTAGTCAACGTTCAACTCTTAAGCAGCACAAAACCTCACAGTTTATAATCCTGGAGTTCTCCAAACAAATGAGATTCTACCGTAGGTAAGCCTGAAGAAGAACAAGTTTCACACTGTCACTTCAAATACCCGCATATGCTTTAGATCTCTTACCCAGGGATACTTTGCATTTATAATATACCTATACCTCATTATTTTTAAAACATGTATTTTCAGGATTTTTAAGTATGAAGCAAAATGATTCTTCTAGAATAAACCCAAGATAGGCACAGCAAGCCCCCCAGTGCATTAGCCGAAAGTGCATTAGCTGGGAAGGCGCAGTGTGCCCTCCAAGGCCACCACCCAGGGAAGGTAGAATTCCAGTGTCACTTCCTCCTGGGCCTCCCTTTTCTGATGTAAAGTGAAGTGGCTGAGACAAATGATACGTAAGGCTTCTTCACATTTGAAGATGCCTTGAGTCGACTGTTGCTTGGCAAGCCAACGAACTCCAGTCCTTTGCAGGTCAAAATATATGTGCATGGAATGAAACCCAACCGTCCTTCCCTTCCTTCAAAATAATCTAACTGAAGAAAGCTTCCCTGTCCCACAGTAATCATCAAGCCATTTTTACTTAAGTTGCACGCTTTCTATTATTCTATGAATCGGTACCTGGCTTGGGCAGTTTCTAGAAAACTGCCCTCAGGAATAAGTGGACAAAGGCTAAGATGTCCTCCTATGAGATATTTTCATTACTCCATACTATCCAACTTTTTATCTCTTGGGGGGGGGGGAGGAGTTTTTCCCAAACAATTTTTCCCAGTTTTATTTTCTCCAAAGAATACTGTGTCCAGGTAGAAACCATTGTCACCAGAGGAAAGAACGATATTGCTTAGAATTCAATACCCGAGACCCCCTTCGAGCTGATATAAGCTACAAATTACATCCAGTGTTACTAATGATACGCACTCATCGAAAAAGCATTATGTTGCTCTTATTTCATTGGTTTCTTTTTTCTTTCTTTCTTTTTTTTTTCTGTTTTAAGTCTAAAAACAGCCTGGCTACATGCTAAAGGGGCTAGTTCACTGGAAAACATAACTAATATTTTCAGACACAGTATTATCCTCAAATGAGTTACCATCCCGGCAAAGGCCTTATCAAATAACCTTAATTTTAAACTGAATACAGAATACGTCTATTTGAGCACCAGCTGTGCTCTCTTTCCAGTTATCTAGAAAATGATCCACAGAATTTGTGTTTGAAGTTAGGACAAATGAACTAACCAAAAATCTGTCCTAAACTTTTGCTGTTCACTCATTCATTCAAGAGGCATTTATTGACTTATTAAGTGCCAAACTCCAGTCCCTGTGCAAGGAACACACACATGTTCAAACGAGACAGACAAGATGTCAGTTCATGTTTTTGCAAAGACACCAACAATAAACAAGTAAAAACAATATTTCAGAAAATCGGAAGTGTTTAAAGAAAAAAAATGTTTAAAAATGATAAACAATTTGGAAGGAGTTATTTTGGGAACATTTATAGACAGTCTCTCTTAAGGAACATTAGAGTAGAAACCTTAATCGAGAGAGAAAACCACCCAGGCAACACTTCTCAGTATTGTAGGCCGCCTGCAAAGACCCTGAGGCTAAAGTGAGCTTTGCTCATGCTGGGATTAAACTTTTGTACTTCATACATTTGGAAGAGTTTTTTATTATAACTATTTAGTGATTCAAATGTATTAAAAATTAAATGAAACAAACTCGAAGCATTTCCACTGAATTCTGTTGTTCTAGAAGACATAGCTTGCTCTAAATAAATGAATCTATAAGTGGCTATACATTAACATCAATTACAGAGTAATTAAACATACCAGCACCCAGGCCCCACCCAAGATCAATGGGGTCAGAATCTCAGTATAAAAATTCCCCAGATAATTTTAATATATAAGGAGAAATGAATGCCATAATTCTAAATTAATCTAGAAAACGGCATATTCTAGAAACCAGACTGTGTCTGGGGGTCCTTCACTCTAATGCTCAACCTTAGGTTGACTTTTTTTGTTAATTCAGGTACATTGGGAGTTTGAGAAAGGACCTCATGCTTCATGTGTGCTGGCTGAGAATGTGAGTCCTGGAATCAGATCTTCCCTCTTATCAGGAATGAGTATTCTCATTAGCTATAGAGAGTTGAGCAAGTCACTGAATTCTTTGTGTTCATTTCTCTATACAAATTATGAGTATACAGCTGGTAGCTACATGGTTGGTCATCAGCTGACATATATACGGTGCTTATCACTGCACCAAGTACATAGTAACTGTTAAGTACCAACTACTATTATTATTAATTAACTGAATAGCCTAGTCTCTATCTACTTAAAAAATATATATAATTTCTTGTTCTCAAGATCCATTTTTAATGCTTTAAATGGGAAGAACTAATTGTGATTAGGTTGCGATCCATGTAATACCATATAATTATTTTGTTAAATGCCTTCAAATTATGAGCAAGATAAAAATGGGAGTTCCATCTCTAAATTACTCACCACCATACTTACGAAAATTTGCTATAAGCATTCTTCAGGATCCTTAGGAGACTTATATATTTATGTTTAATATAGGATAGGGACTTTTACCCTCTTGAAAATTATGCCCAATGTCACTTGTGAATGCATTCCAAATTGCTTTGGAAAGAACAATGATTATAGCTTGGTCTGATAATAGGCATCTTCATGATGACCATTCTCCAAGACCAAAGCCCTTTGAAGTGCTTAAATTGTAACCCTTGTTATACAGAGGTGTCCCTGAGATTGTGTCTAAGAATGTCAAAGTCTAGTATAATTTCCATAAAGTAGACTTGATCAAATATTTAAATGTTCCATTTCTGCCTTCTTCCCACACATGGATGAGTGAGGGCTTCCCTGACTGTAATAATCCACACTGAATACTTAGCGACTTTCTTGGACTCTAGGTTTATTTTCGAAACATTAATAGAAGATGAAAAGCAGTACATTATCAACAAAAAACATAACACCTACACAATATTGAGGGAACATTCTGGTTTGCTGAGCTAACAAATGTTACAGCTCTGAAGGCAAAGAATAGTTTCGCCTAAACATGTAGCAAAGTGTGTGTGTGTGTGTGTGTGTGTGAGTATCACACCTATTCATACATATATATACAAATTACGAATAGGTCTCTATAATGCTATGTAAACATCTTTAAAAGTACTACTTTTTTAGAGATTTATTTATTTTAGAGAGAGAAAGTGTGTGTGAGTGCATGTGTGAGTGAGCCGAGGAGGAGAGCGATGGAGAGACTCTAAAGCAAAGCCTCTCTCAGCACAGAGCCCGATGGGGGCCTCCATCTCATCGACCCTGAGATCATGACCTGAGCTGAAATCAAGAGCTGGATGCTTCACTGACTGAGCCATCTGGGCACCCCTCTACGTATTACTTTTTATTTTTTTAATTTTATTTATTTTTAAGGATTTATTTATTTGGCAGAGAGAAAGAGAGGGAGAGTGCACAATCAGGGGGAGTGACAGGCAGAGGGAGAGGGAAAAGCAGACTCCCGGCTGAGCAAGGAGCCTGATGTGGGGCTTGATCCCAGGACCCCGAGATCATGACCTGAGCAGAAAGCAGATGCTTAACCAAATAGCCACCCAGGTGCCCCTAAGTTTTACTTTTTATCCCAGAAAGTTTTAAAGGCTATAGCTATCAATTTCAAAAGATGATAACCTCTATGATTTTCTGTCCTCCAATCACCTGAAGATACAGGTAGCATCTTTTCTTTAACTCTTGCCTCTTTCCCAGTATGAGCAGGATGAAATTAAACCAATGACACCCTTTAGGTAATCTTATTAAATACGATGAGGATATCAATGAAAAACTATAAGTCAAAGCAAAGCCATTCTAATTTTTCATCAATACATATTTTTGGCAGAAACTCACAACTCTGATCAAGCTCAGTAATTAGCCATGCTCTTGGTCTAAAGATGCTTTGCTGTATCATTACTGTGTTTAAGTATTATAGGAAGCAAAAACTATAGATCTGTGCTGGCCTAACATTTAACTGACACTTTATATTTGAGGGCAGATGGTAAGTAATAAAATGACTTGGGCTAAAATATACTTTTATTCTTCTTTTGTGAATCAGAGGAATCAAGTAGTTCAGTAAGGTACAATGCAAGCCAAAGAGCACACAGACAGATTGTTGAAACTGGAATAATTAAATTATGCAAGAACCATGAGACAGACTGTCAAAAAATTTCTGCATTTGGCGCTACAGAACACTTGACTGGGTTAAATGAGGTTAATACAACTTGCCATTCAAGAGTGGTAATAAACTTTTCTTCTTCCAACCTAATTATCGTTATCATACCTTGAGCTATATTACATGTAATCTTAAAGTGTGACACGGAGTAGACTATTAACACTTGGTATGGAAACATGCTTTGCCAACCACACAAAGAAAAGGTCCTACTATATTCAACTGACAAAAACTCCAAGCTTACTCAGTCTAAAATAGATCCTTATTCAATTCTGTCAAAAAACTCTACAGGGTACATGCGATTATCCTCAATTTATAGATCAAGAAATGCAAGCTCACCACTGTATGGTAACTTGACCAGAGTCATACCGTTCACGAGGGGCAAAGCTAGGACTTGAATACAGGATTTTCACACCCTTACTACCCTCCACAGGGTAGGATGCTCTATCAGGTCAAGAACACACAGTAGGTATCAACCCATTAACAATTATCCCCTCTACCACACTCTAGTTACGTACAGTTCGAAGAGAGTTAAAAAGAAGGTGACAATTTAATTGTGTGCAAATACAAAGAACGTGGGGGTCATAGCAACACAAATACTACAGCACAAGAACGTGTAAGCTGTGCAGCTTGAATGCAATTTTTTAATCTCTGTAAGCTTCCGATAACTCTTCTTTAGAATTTGAATAAAAGTGTCTCTTTTATAGACTCCTTTTGAAGATCAGAAATAAAGTGCAGTGCATACAGTAGGAACACGTGAGCAGAAGGCGGCCATTAACACACTCAGGCACACACAAACACGTCTCCCATACCCTTGCTGTAGATAGAGTCACATGGAGAAAATAAGGCTCAGCTAGACCATCTGTGTCAGTTTAGAAGAGGGAATTTAACCATACTATGTGGAATTAAATATATCGAAATGCGTACTTCATTGTTTGACCAAAGAAAACACATGTATGTTTAAAAAATTCTCTACATACATAAAATCTACAAACATAATTTTTTCTCCCCACCCTTTGTTTTTAAAAAAGTTATTCTATAACAGCCCTCTTTCTTTCAAACAAATTTCCTTTGAATATCCTTGGTGTAAAAACCCTTTCCAGGAAAATAACTCATACCTGCTGTGTCTAATGCAACATGTGTATGTCTCCATCACAGGGAACACATAATAATCTGAAATATTACCTCCTTTCTACTTGAAGTCTAGTAAAATCATCTCCATTTCAGAGATCTATGAGGTTGAGTCAAAATTTACAATGCAATAGAAACTAAGTGGATTCCGTTCCACTGCGATATGAATAGATGAATCGCCACATCCTTGCCAGGGGAAAGCTGTAGGGGATTATGTTTTCTTTGAGATTCCAGGACCACAGAACTACAGAGTGTCTGGGGGGAGTTGGCAGAGGAAACAAGAAATACTGTCAATCTTCTACCAGACCCTCTAGACCCCTCCAACCCCCACCCCACACCTCTTTACTTCTCAGTGCCTTCAACTTCTCTCCTCTGCACTTGGCTCCAGTAATACAGACATCCGTGTCATTTCTTGAACATACCACGCACAGTTCTGTCTCGTCACTATCTTGCTGTAACATTCTCCCTTAAAATATCTGAATGGTTCTCTCCCTAATCCCCTTCAAGTTTTCACTTGGACTACCCAAATTATGTGTGGACTACCCAGCTTAACATGTTAACTTACAATCTAGAAGGTACAGCAATTCCCCTTACCCCGCTTTTTTTCCCATTATTTTTGTAGGACATAATCACTCTCTAAAATCCTTTATAATCCTTCTATTATGATTATTGTTTATCTTTCGTCTCTCTCCACTTGCACATTGTAAGTATTCAACACCTGTTGAATGTGAAGCCCATTGTTCCATATAAGGACATTTTTTTACCTTGCGGCACGCCACTCTGCGCCAACACAAGAAGGCTACTGACTGTTCATTTTGTTCTAATGTTCATGTTTTTGCTTGGAACACATTTGTAATTAAAATGGTTTCCCCACTTCACTTTCACTGGTCAAAATCCAACTATCCTACAAACCTGCTCAAGTTCTGTCTCCTCCATAAAGTCTTCCTACATTTCTCTAGGGAGTATTAAAGCCTCTTTTCTTCATTCCCATGACTTTAGTTAAAGTATTTATCACAGTCGAGTCTCTTTCTCAAGCTCTCCAAGAAGGTATAGTCTTTAAAAAATCATCTGTATATTCCCCTAGAGCCTAGAACAGCACCTGGCACTTTAGAGGCATTTAATTATAGATTAATATATTATATATATTAATATTATATTACATATAACATAATATTAATATAATTAATAATTATATATGAAACTGAACTGGCCTTGGGCGCCTGGGTGGCTCAGTGGGTTAAAGCCTCTGCCTTCGGCTCAGGTCATGATCCTGGAATCCTGGGATCGAGCCCCGCATCGGGCTCTCTGCTCAGCAGGGAGCCTGCTTCCCTCTCTCTCTGCCTGCCTCTCTGCCTACTTGTGATCTCTGTTAAATAAATAAAATCTTAAAAAAAAAAAAAGAAATTGAACTGGCCTTAACTTTGTGGTTGTGTGTTGTTACTAGACAAACTATTAGATAATAAGTGTTATGCTTTGTAGACAATGGCAATGAACTACTCCCAACTCAATGCAAATCCTTTCAGTCTGATGAAATATGAGGTTTCCTACTTAGTGACAATTTATTGAACAATGAGGTGATTCTGCAAATACAATATTTCCCTTCAAACTTAGGTAAAATTGTATCACTCTTCCCCATTACAATAAATGAAAAGGTTCCTTTCTGACTTACTGGTCTTGGTTTTATAAATATGCTTCAGTTTACTTTTAATGTTTCTTTAGGAGGAAGTTCTGAGTGTACTTTCACAGAGTCTAAGCCCTCTTCCATTTTTGGTTATCTCTGGTTTGGCCTCATCTTCTACCCTGTCCCAATACAACATGACATCCTTCACTCCAGAAATAACCAAACCTGATTTCAGAGCTAACCGACCTGAGCTCCGTGGATCCTGGAGAGTCAATGAAATGCCTTTAGAGATCTATGACCCCCTGAACCCATTGTTAGCATCTGTGAGTATGAGTATGTGCGTTCTCTTTGAAAGAGGACTCTATCAGATGGTCAAGGGGGCCACAGTCCCAAGGAGATGAAGAAACACTCACTCTACTTCCTATTCTCTACTGTGTTATATTCTTGAATTCACCTTAGCTTTGCAGAGAATACACTAGGAGCTTTGGTGGGTTGGGAATCCTCTAAAACGGTCAAGCTAAAAAGAAAGAACAGCTTCAAGAATGCAGACTCAAAAATACTATCACTGAGAACCTGCTTAGCATTGGGTACTATGCTAAAGAAGAACCGGAAAAGGGAACCTCTAATAAGTCAAACTCTAGAGAAAAGTAGCGTTATTTGGGGGAAGGTTTAGACTTTCAGAAAGACACTACATTCCAGGAAAATTATTTCAAAAGGAGATGTTTATTTTTGCTTTTATTTCCCTTGCCTCCAGAGATGTGTCTAGTAAGAAGTTGCTGTGGCTGAGGTCAAAAATGTTCTTGCCTGGTTCTCCTCTAGGATTTTGATGGATTCCTATCTCACATTCAGGTCTTTTATCAATTCTGAGTTTATTCTTGTGTATGGTGTAAGGAAATGGTCCAGTTTCATTCCTCTGCATGTGGCTGTCCAATTTTTCCAGCACCATTTATTGAAGAGCTGTCTTTTTTCCACTGGATATTCTTTCCTGCTTTGTCGAAGATTAGTTGGCCATACAGTTAAGGGTCCATTTCTGGGCTCTCTATTCTGTTCCACTGGTCTACGTGTCTGTTTTTGTGCCAGTACCATACTGTCTTAATGATGACAGCTTTGTAATAGAGCTTGAAGTCCGGAATCGTGATGCCTCCAGCTTTGGTTTTGTCAACATTCCTCTGGCTATTTTGGGGCGTCTTTTCTGATTCCATACAAGTTTTAAAGTTGTTGTCCCAGCTCTGTCCCAGTTGTTTGCTGGTGTTATTTTGATAGAAATCTTGCCATTTGCAACAATGTGGATGGAATTAGAGGGAATTATGCTAAGCAAATTAAGTCAGGCAAAGAAAGACAAATACCATATGCTTTCACTTGTATGTGGAATTTAAGAAACAATACAGATGAACGTACAGGGAGGGAAGGAACAATAAAATGAGATAAAAACAGAGAAGGAGGCAAACCATAAGAGACTCTTAACTATAGGAAACAAACTGAGGGTTGCTGGAGGGGAGGTGAAGTGGCGGGAAGACGCAGTAACTGGATGATGGGCATTAAGGAGGGCATTAAGGGCACATGATGTAATGAGCAGTGGGTGTTACATGCAAGTGATAAATCACTAAATTCTACCCAGAAACTAATAATACAGTATATGTTAACTAACCTGAATTTAAATAAAGTTTTTAAAAGGAGATGTTTAGTAATTTAAAACATTGCACAGAGATGAGCGAAACACCTAAAGCTTTGCTATATTCAAATTACCGAGACTACACAGATGCCAGAAGATCTTTTAAAGCAAATTTATTCAAAGGAAATAGCTGCCTTGGGGATTAGAGTAAGATTAGTTCATAATAAAATATAAGTACTTCTGACTTTCCAGTAACCTATGCTTCTTTTACCTACCATACAATAATAACAGACAATTACGACAAAGGACAAGAAAACACTGTAGACTGAATCATTTAGAGTAAATTTTTTTTTGTATCACGTATTTTATTATATTCTTATTCAATAAAATGGGCATGCTTTATATAGCACCAATAGCTTTACACACTATTAACTGAAACATTTAATTAGCAAGAACGCAACTTCTCTCCAAATATGCAGAATAGAATTTGAAAATAGAAATGAAATTACCTAAATGGAACTGTTCAGAGGAATCATATGAATTTTTTTAATGTAGAAAAATTCTGCGTGTATCTTCATTTCTTTATTTCACTCATTTATATATTAATCATTCATTCAATAAACACTAATTACCAACTGTGTACTGGGCTAGATCTGGGGACATAAAAGTAACAGGGTTTGACCAAACATTTTAGTGTAAAAGACAGAAAAGTCAACAGACTATTCCAGAAGGGTATGATAAGCACTAAGGTAGAAATGTGTATGTATAGCCTTCCAGAGGGGCAGGAGTCAGAGAAAGTTTCTTGGAAGGTGATGCTTTCTGTAGGTCTTGCAAGCAGACCCTATGAATATACACTGTACACTTATAAAATGTCATGTTTGTTATTTCTAGAAAAATGGATACATGCAGGAAAGGATAAGTGTTAGATGGGCAAGGTTATAAGGGCCTTAGGTTGATAATAATTAGAGGACACTGTTCAAAAATGAATGGTCATCTAATGAAAACTTTTACCCAGAGAAGTGAAATGATAAGAGTAGATCCTTTAAGGGCTGATTGGAGGGAGAGGAGAGCAGAAAGAAAATGATCACTGATGAACCATTTTGGTGACGTGGGGGAGAAGAGAGGCACACCTGCACTACACAGAAGCAGTGGTGATAAGGAAGGGAAAGGGGTGGGCAGACAGTGGTCGATGCCGACTTGGGAGATGGAAATGGTAGGATCTGGTGGCCAAATGGACAGAACAAGGTTGACTGAACAGTGGTACCATTTACCAGATGGGCAATGTCAGAGAGCACAGTTTGGAGAAGGATGATGACGAGACTGAACTGCTTATGACATAAGCAAATTGAGGTAACAATTAGACAGCTGTATAGCTACCTGGAGACCCGTAGAGAGGCCAAACAAGAGATATAAATTTGGGGATGGTCAATACAGATGCATCCATTGGCATCACAGACACAGAGAAGTACATTTACAGATAGCTGTAAAGGAGGAACCCAGAGGGTCGAGGGCTCCATTCCAGAGAAAGACACTATTAAAGGGAGTCAGTGGCTGAAGAGAGATTTGTCAAGGTGGCAGAAGTAACATCTAGAAAAGAGACCATAAATCCTGGAAGGGAAGATTCTGGAAACCAAAGATATTTCAAGTAGTACAGAACTATCAACATTGCATAAAAGCAGTAAGATTATTGAGAAATATATGACAGAAATACAGCTACTCAATCTAGCCATATGAAGGTCAACGGTCACTGGGGGTAGAGAAATTTCATTAAAGAGTCAAAATCCATCCCTAAGCTAAGTAGTAAGCCTAATCTGAATCCTAACCCCGCTGGTGTTTACCTATAACGCACACACTAAAAAGTCCAGGCTTATATTATGAGTAAGACAGGTACACAGGCCCCATGTGATCACAGAAAGTCTGAAAACAGGAGTGCCAGACGTCCTAGAATTTTCTGCTTCTGCCACTCCCAGAAGAACTGCTCAAAGGACTAATTGGAACTTCGGTTCAGAAGTGCCAATCAGGACTCTTCCTATCAAGTCACAGCAGCCAGAATGAGCGGAAGCACAAAGCATGCTGGGAGAGCTCACAGTATCAAAGGATGATCACAACAACCCCGAAGGCAGGACCCAGGGCTGCCTCAGGGCCCATATCCCGAGGGAATTTACCATTTCATCAACTGGCTGAATGGCCATTGTCTTCTGAAAGCCCATTCACCAACCAACAGAATTTACTTGTTGCTTTAACAATCTGAAATGGGGGACACCTGGGTGACTCTGGGTTAAGCCTCTGCCTTCGGCTCAGGTCATGATCTCAGGGTCCTGGGATCGAGCCCCGAATGGGGCTCTCTGCTCAGCAGGGGGCCTGCTTCCCCATCTCTCTGCCTGCCTCTCTGCCTCCTTGTGATCTCTGTCAAATAAATAAATGAAATCTCAAAAGAAAAATCTGAAATGGTTTACAGAACTTTATATTAGCTGGGGTAGGGTTAAGAGCTTGTGAAAAAATTTATGCATGTTGTAACTGACCAATTTTCTTTATTTTCTCCCTCCATAATAGCACAAGAGAGTTCAGTGTGTTCTGGATCCCCACGGTTAGAGCTCAAGGGGGCTGGCCAAGGAAGGGGTAGAGGCAGCAGCCCCACAGCTGAAGGAGAGCAGAGGCAGCCTGCATCCCAGCCGGTACTGTGGACAAACTGATGGGGAATCAGGTGGGTGCAGATGAGAGCCAGAGGAGGAATCTAGAGGGGAAAAGGGGAGTGAGAGGCAAGGTCCGAAAAGCACGTGTTCAAAGCTAGGAAGAGGATCACCATGGTTTTAAGAAGATGCAATGTGAGAACAATGAACCACATTGTTCTGAATTTTATTTTCCTATCAACAAAACCGGAAGTGCTAGATAGCATCTGAGGTCTGATAGCCATACGTTTTGAACTTTCTGTTTTTGTTTCCGAACATCTAATACATTCCAGTACACTCCCTAAGTAACTGCTTTGACCCTGTGGAAAGAATTGCTTTAACATTCTCAATCCTTTCATGAGTCATCTTATTGCTTACATTTAAATCCATAAAGTTTCAAATTCACTGAGTTCAACAATAACTTATAAAGTTACATGGGTAGGTAGGAATAATCTGATTTAAAAAAAAATAATGCATAGAAATTACCATTTAACGTATTCCCTCACATACCAAATCTGACTGAGCAAGTTATCCTTGTGTCTAATTAGCTTTACCAACAACACCTGTTCACAGTGATGCCATATGTTTATGACAAGAACAGTCTAGAGGAGCCTCAGAGGGCCGCCTGGGTTCCATGCCCAGCTTTACTACTCATCAATTGTGCTACTTAACCACTCTGGATCTAGTTTCACAAGCTAAAACTGCTGCAGCAAAAATGACCTCCACAGGTTTATGAGGATTAAATGCAGTAATATGTATGATGCTTTCAGGACAGGGACTGACCTGAATGGTAAGCACCATTTAAGTGTTCACTATTACTGTGCTTGTTATTTCTTTTTTTTTTTTTTAAAGATTTTATTTATTTATTTGACAGAGATCACAAGTAGGCAGAGAGGCAGGCAGAGAGAGAGGGGGAAGCAGGCTCCCTGCTGAGCAGAGAGCCCGATTCGGGGCTCGATCCAAGACCCTGGGATCATGACCTGAGCCGAAAGCAGAGGCTTTAATCCACTAAGCCACCCAGGCACCCCTGTGCTTGTTATTTCTTAAAAAGATGTCTTTATTGGGCACCTGGGTGGCTCAGTGGGTTAAGCCTCTGCCTTTGGCTCAGGTCATGATCTCAGGGTCCTGGGATGGAGCCCCGAATGGGGCTCTCTGCTCAGCAGGGAGCCTGCTTCCTCCTTTCTCTCTCTCTGCCTGCCTCTCTGCCTACTGGTGATCTCTGTCAAATAAATAAATAAAATCTTTAAAAAAAAAACAAACAAAAAAGATGTCTTTATTTATTTGAGAGTGAGACAGAATGTGAATGGGGGGAGGGAGAAAGAGAGAGAATCTCAAGCAGACTCCATGCAGAGCACAGAGCCCAGGGCAGGGCTCAATCCCACAACCCTGCGATCATGACCTGAGCCGAAACCAGGTGTGGGGCACTCAATTGACTATGCCACCCAGGCACCCCTGTTCTTATTTTTATTGTACCTTTTTTTTTTTTTTTATCCCTATGAACTACCCTTATAAGACTTGATTGCTGTCTTAAAGTAGCTTAAAATTCACGGAAGAGAGAAAATATCACACGTACACAGATGCACACAAACATTCTAACAGCACAGTAAGTGGGACCGCGTACATTGCAAGAAGTGTAGGAAATTGTACTAACGTGCCAGGTGTGCTCCCCATTCGCCAAACTTTCTCCCTGCCCTCTATGCCCCATCCACAGAAGCGCGAGCCTGAAGGGCTCCCTTAGAGTCCATGGGTATGCACATTCTGTAGTGAGAGGTTACTCATCCTATCCCAACCGTAACAGGCAAGAATGGCTCGTTCCTAGAGCCAAGAATTTCAGGGGAGGAGGAGACTCACTGAGCAGCTAATTATCAGGGAACCTGGCAGGCTGATTCCTGAGCTGGAACCAAGCACAGTGACCAAGTTCTTAGGTGAGGTTAACACCTGTCCCCTGGAATGTGGGGTAAATCTGGTATGCATTTCTGGGCTGGAGCTGAAGGCAGAAAGCTCTTCAGAGTGGCCCATGTCAGCAGGTCTGAAAAGGATTAAATCCATTATATTTGTGAAGAACAGGGGACAGGCCCCCTCTAGGGTGCCAGAGGCCATTGGTGGGCACAGAAGGGAACTCCTGTGATTCATCTGGCCCCACAGGAAGTAACAAGGGGAACAGAGGAAGGCAGAGACAGATGAGAAAGTCCTATCCATAAGAAGGAACTGGAAACATGCTCTCCTGGAAGGACACAAGGGATTCTAGCTGTCCTTCTCTCCAGTACTTGTGAACAACAGTAGTCACCAACAAGAGGATGAACAAAGCCTTCACCACCCCCACTGACTTTCCCCCACAAATGCAAAGCCCCTAAAGAAACCATTCCCTCAGAGCATAAATAGGACCAGAAGGAACCAGAATAGCTTAGTTACAATAAGTTCTGTTTCCATTATTCCTCTCCCTCCTCTTTCAAGAGACTAGCTTGGAAAGAAAAAGAGAATGATGATCTAGAAACCAGACCCTCCTACTCTCCAAGTCCAAGTGGCCAAGATCATAACCCATGCCTGGACAAAGAGAATTTTGAATTAGACACATTGGAGTTTCAACAGGATTAAATTAGTTATAATGACCCAAAGTGACCAGAAAGTTATGGTATCTGGCTAAAAAGGACCAGAAGGAAATTCAACTTAATAGGTTGAAAGTGGTGACTAAGGAAAAAAAAATGTTTTTGTGTTGGCATATTCTTTTGAAAGTGTTCTGAAGAGAAAAATTAAAAGGACTGGCAGGTCATCAATGCAGAGGCTAAAAAGTCAAACTTCAGTCTATCTTTGATTATATGAAAGTAAATTTAGCCATATCATCAAGCATAAAATATTTGGAAGTTGACTAAGAGAGCAACAAAGTAAAATAATGGGCTGTACGACTGAAATCTCATACAAAGAACTTGGAATCGTTCACTTGGAAGTGATTAAAGACATTACAGCAAATCAAATGACCTGGAAATATCCTGGGTACTGTCAATATTATTTCAACTTCTTATCATTTTGTAGAAAAATGAGGTAAATGGTAGAAGAGATTTCAAAAACTCCATTTACTATTCCATTCTCAAACCTAGAAAGTATCAGTAAAGTTGATCTCTAGATCTTAGAGCCCAACTGGTCAACAGAGAGTTAAAAAAAAAGAAGGAAAAGGGGGGAAAAAAGCCCAAAATTTGTTATAGCTAAAATTTCAAAATTTGAATTAGGTTAAATGTGTGATGTATTACAATTCAAGATTAAGATATTACCTGAGCTAGTCATCAGTGGTTGGCTGTGGAACAATATCCAGATAATTCTGAAAAAGATGTCTCCATTTCAGCCCAACCTACTTTAGATAGGTAATTTCTCTATATATTTCTATCATATGGGTTTCCTTAAGATTACTGGATATGGTATAAAGATACTACCTTTCATTTAAAATTCACTGTCCGGGCACACGGGTGGCTCAGTCAGTTGGGCATCCAACTCTTGATTTTGGCTCAGGTCATGATCTCAGGGTCATGAAACTGAGCCCCGTATTGGGCTTCACACTGAGCAAGGAGCCTTGCCTAAGATTCTCTCTCTCCCACTCTTTCCAGCTGTGCATGTGCTTGCTCTAAAAACAAACAAATAAATAAATAAAACTAATAAAAATAAGATAAAGTTCACTGTCACTTTCCACTAGTACCCCCAAATTTTATACATGAAGACTTGCAAAACCTAAGAGTGAACTGACTGGAGTAATACCTAACTTTGTCCATAAAACCAACCACACAACCAAGTATCTCCAGTACCACGACCCCACCAAAAAAATGAAAACAAACACAATTCTTTCTCTCATGACATATTTCATTTTGGAATCTTTACAGGTATGACTTTTCCACAGAGTGACAATGCATTCCCAAATTCAACAAATCTCTATTCCACGCAAAGATTAATTTAGAACCTAATTAGCAGTTTTCAGACTCTTGAGAACCATAGGCTCATGGTCTAAGTTCCAATTAAGACTCCCTAGTAATGCTAGTAATGTCACCCCTTGCACAACTAGAGTGTTGTGTGTGTGTGTGTGTTTTTTAATGTTTTCCCTGCTGAGCTATGAGAGATTCACCCAACTTTTCTAATAAACCAATTATGGAGGGAATCATGACAACAAAATTTAAAAAACAAAATCTAGCAGCATTCTAGTTGCATTACGCAGAAGAAAAAATTGAGAAATTAGAAAGGGTAGGTGGAGGGCAGGATGTGGGAACATATAAGAACTAAAACAATCGTTTTCATTAGGTACACAGTTATCTTACCAGCAGCAGTATAATACCATGACAGATAGGCTGCTAAGGAATTGTTTGTGCTGAAGCTGAAAATAAGTAAACTATGACATACTTCATCTAGAGGAAAAACTGTTATTATCCCTTTGCAAAGAATACAAAAATGGATTGCCAAAAATGTTCTTTTAATGAGCTAGCAAGCCAAATTAAAAACTACTACCCATCATTGGACTCTCTTTAGTTGTATTATTTGCCTGGCTTTGAAGCCACCAGACACTCCGGTTTCCAAGTGGCATACAGACCACATTGACCTTGAATATGCTAGTTATCTGCTGGGTCTCCTTGTGGTCTGTTTTTCACTTATTTGTACCTCTTAGTATATCGGAGGAGAAAGGAGGACAATTTTGATACTATCCTCCTGCTCCCAGTCTAGCCCCCCATTCCACTTGTGGGGAGAGGGCAAGGGAGCATGATGAGGGGCAGGGGGGTTTAGCCAGAGCCCCACTTTACCATCCACAACTCCAGCATCTCCAATGCCCTTATCCTTGACCTCTCCCCACGTGGATTATCCTGTACCACTGGTAATGAGCTACTTCCCGGATGTTGGTATAATTTACCAATAAAATAATTCTTTCCATTTTTCAACAATCACAAACTTTCATGCCTGCAAGAAGGAAGGGTCTTGAGGGAGTGAAGATGCCTGATTCGAGTTCCAGGCACACTTTTGGTTTGCGTTTGAGATATATAAGAATGGGCTCCAACGACACGAAGAAATAAGCTTCTAGTGTTTGCTTGAAATACGTCACGCTCTCCAGAAATCTTTCGTTATCCTATAACTGACCAAGCCATGGATACAAGGAGGTATTTTCCCACTACAAGAGAATGCAATGAGAGAGCAGAGATGAATGAATGGTCGCAAGCCCTGGGCCTCCACATCCAAGAAATAATACGGATGGCGGACACTGTGGCCTGTGGTAAGTAGAGAGCCATACAAATGAAGATGGGTTACTAAGTCCTTGCTAAGTTGTCCCACAGTGTAAAAGTGGATCATCTGATGGATTTTTTTTTTAATTTTTCTCAAGTGTGATTTTATTTTGTTTTCATTGTTCCAAAATTCATTGTTTACACACCATACCCAGGGCTCCATGGAATACGTGCCCTTCTTAAGAGCCTTAATACCCACCACCAGGCTGACCCCACCCCCTACCTTTTTTTTTTTTAAAGCAAACCGCGATATTTTATGTTCAACTTTCCAATTTTCATATGTTGACTGAAAAATAATTTTTCCATGTAGTGAACTGTCCACAGAAAACAGATATGCGGGTCCGATGTGACCTTCAAGCCTCCAATGTGCAAGGCTTGCTCTTCATGTTCACCAACGGCTGGAAAGAGGACCCCCCACCCCCCCGCCAAATTTATTCTGTGACACAGGAGATTGGGAAATGCAGCCTTGGAAAGCAAGAGCATTTTTATATGCAATAGACAAATGATGGGCGGAATGAGGCCAAGCATACAGATCAAGGGTGGGTCTGGGAAGCCAAATGAAAACTATGGATAGGAGAAAAACAAACTATTTAGAGGCAAGTGCTCTATTCAGTGATTTAGTTTCAGTTAAACAAACAGATTTGATTCCTCACTGACTTTATTAAAACTGTGATTTTTTCCCCCCATTGGGATGGAAGACCAGGAAGAGAAATACGCAGTGACAGAAAAAATCCAAAATCAATCTACATTGCTGAATTTCCAATTTTTGGTGGCAGCTATGGAAGAGAAATGGCGAGAGACGCACAATGGAATAAGAGGGAAAAGACCCTGGAGGAGAAATTCAGCGTGGTGGACTTCTGAAAAGGTTCCACTAGTATTCCTTCTATAGAGTTAATGGGCTGAGGGGTAAGGGGATAATGGTCAGTGCACCAGCTTACAGCAGACGGAGAATGTGAAGACAAAGAGGCAGGGAGCTGAGAGGATCACAAGTGTACAAGGCTGAAGAAACGGAAACTCCAGTATTTTGGATCAAGATTCAAAGTTGGAGAGGAAGTCTGGGCCACTAAAGCCTATGAGTCAGGATGTATAGCAACATTCTGAGTTAAGCCTAGATTTTTTTTTTTAAGATTTTATTTATTTATTTGATAGACAGAGTTCACAAGTAGGCAGAGGGGCAGGCAGGGAGAGAGAGAGGAGGAAGCAGGCTCCCTGCTGAGCAGAGAGCCAGATGCGGGGCCAGATCATGACCCGAGCCGAAGGCAGAGGCTTTAACACACTAAGCCACCCAGGCGCCCCAAGCCTAGATCTTTCATCTTCAAGTACGAATTTACAAAGAGGTTCTTCTATTCAGCTTCATTTTTTTTTCATTAATAAAATAAGCTTTTATTCTGTACTTACTATGGGCCAGGAATTAAGTCATAGGTTCTGTCTCTAAAAATACAATGTGTTTGGGGAGAGAAACATAAATAGAAACAGTACTGTAATGGAGGAAAACACTGGGTTCTTTGGAATAAGTACTGCTGCTCAAGTTATGAACTGCACAAATGCAGGAGGTGCCATTCACACAGAGTGGAAGTAAATGGCATTCTCTGGAACTGTGTGATATGGCAAGGTCACTACCTGAAATGAGTCTCATGACACAGAACACTTTTTGGAGGAAATCATCCTTGGACTAAGTCTTAAAAGCTCCTGGACAGAGTTAAAAAGTATAATTTAGCCATACAGAAATTTGTTGGGAAGACAGGGAGGAAACAATAGAAAAGATCTCATTCCCATAGAGGAACTTAAAAAAAATAAAACATAAACATCCTTAATAATTACATCATTGCCAGGCTTAAAGGACATTTGCCACCAAACAGTGAGTCATATATTTAATTGGGAGGCTTCAGACAGAAAGAGTGAAAGCTTTCTCATTGTAGCCCAGATTTACTGAACGTGATGTGCACAAAGGAATTTTTCCAAGCAGAACATCTGAACAGATTTCTTCTCATTGAGCTGGAATGGACTGATTCAGGAAGTAGCCTAAGGAAACTCAAAATTAAAGATGGCGTCAGGTGTAGAAAGGATACCACACGTGGTCAAGAGATATCTGAGGACCAAAGGCATTTTGTAACTAGTGAAGTAAATGGGAGCTTGAGCAAAACACCATGACAACCTGGAAAAGCCACATGGATATCAGAAGGAAAGATATAGCTAGTAGGGCTTTTTTTTTTTTTTTTCTTCAACCATAACTCTCCCTCCTTGGACTATCTTCTCACTGGGCCACATACTTGTCAGTGACACCCTACTTGCCTTTCTGATGTTTTACTCTCTTCCTAACAAGACTGGACGTGTCTCCTCTCATAACTCTGCATTTTCCACGGTCCCTGGAGCGTCAGCCTCCACCAAGAATACATACGGATGATGCATAGAAGTAGAACACCGCAGCACCACAGACTGCTTTAAGATCTGTGAACGGTACCACCAACATGTGCAACCACCACCATGAAATCTGTGAGCACCACCAGTGTGTAGCATCCTTTGCATTTCCCAGTAACAATCTACCTGCACTGAAAAGGATAGTTGAACTGGACACGGCATTGTACCTCTCTCCAAGCACACTTTATGAATCCCTCCTGGACATGTTCCTTTTCTTCTAGTCCCTTCACCAGCCTCCTACTGGGGGCTTCCCATTTTCTGGAACTATACCGGGCAGTATATTTACCACCTGCCCTGATCTCTCTTCTATGCCTTCGATACTTCTACCTCTTTATCAGGCACTGAACATTGCCCCAGAATCTCCAAACTTCTGTATACACACTTAACATTCAATTAAAAACAAGCCTCCTGTTCTGAACACTTATTTTCCTTAGTAAAGCATTATAAATAACTTTTCCTAATTGCAGAATAATATGGACAACCAGAGAATCAAATGATACTAGAAGTATGCTCTGAACTTAGGGAGTTCAGGACATGCTACCCTAAGACTCGACACCTTAGCCTATTAAAGACTTTGAGCTGAAGGAGTCTGAGAAAATGGCAGTAGCAGCTCACTGAGACCTTCCCATGTAACTTCTCCCCTAAAACAGGTCATAAAATCTTCATGTGAGGTACCACCCTTACCTCACACCCTTTGACCTATTACACCAAATGACCACACACCCTTCATCACACCTGCCAATTAAAAATACTCAGGTTTAACTATTTCTTCAGGTCTCCATTTCCTGGTGAAGGTCCCATGTCACAGAAAACTCAAGTCCATGTGGAAGCTTTTCTTCCGTTGACCATCTTTGCCAGTTTAATTTTCAGAAGCAGCCAGGGACCCTAAGAGGACAGAAGGAAAGCTTGTCCCGCCCTACAAAACATATATGAAAAAGCGGTTTATTCACCTTCTAAGTCTTCTATTTGGTAGTGAAGAAAGAAACAAGTTGTACTGCAAGAGTGTTCTTCTTAAAAATGTGGTTGGCAAGGGCCACCCCTGCCTCTGGGAGAAGAACAAGCCATGGCTAGGTATTGATGGAGGTGTCTGGCTTCTTCATGGAAAATTCCATGGGGTGGGGTGGGGCATCAGGGAGACAGATCACTACCTGCCAGTGAAGAAGCTTTGGAGACAGTCATGTCACAAATCATCCAAACGTTTTTTTCCCCTACCTTCATCTAAGGTAAGAATGATCCTGAAAAGGCTGTGGGGCAGCTTGAGTCAACTTTTAATTTTTTTTAGATGTATTACCTAGGAAGACTAATTTATTTCTTGAAATTATTATTCTTCCTTGTGAGCTTTTACTTGTACAAAAACAACAAGTTTGATTAGCAAATAACTGACAAGATCTGGGCATTGCTTTGTATTATGAATTGCTAAAAATAAAGTCATTCCACATTCACTGCACTCCCAGATAAACCCGATCTCAATCGTCATCTGCAATACAATGTACTTTCTAGGAGGGAACGTATTTCAAAATCCGTGAACGTGTTAACTGACTATGCATGTGATTATTTTAGCACCAAATCAAAAGAGTATGTTCCATTAGGCTATATTTCTCCCTCAAAAATTTAAATAAATTTAGAAATGAAAAGGCATCTGGGGAAGGAAAGCCAAAGGAGAAAGGTCTTGGAGAAATGTCACTGATTAAACTGCAGACAAGCTAAAATGGAAAACATCATAGGAAAATTGAGTTGCCATGTCCAGCAGGTCTCTGCAAATGGAGTTGTAATTCTGAAGAGATTTGAGTGGAGGTGTATTTTAGGGCATCATGAAAATATAGTTGAAATGAAAGTGCACTGATGGCTGAAATTGGGGAATGCCAGGCAAAGACCCAGCAGGGAAAACGATCAAGGATAAACTTTTTAAGAAAACATTTCTCTTTTGAGCTTGAAGGGTGAAAAAGAAGCCATCGGGCAGAAGGGGGACAATCAGAGCAGGACTGTTGGACAGAACGTGGGTTCAGCATGGCTGGGAGCCGGAGTCCAGGGCCATAAAAAGCTGCTGCTGCTGAAGAGGACACAGCCCTCAGGGAAGGACCCCACATTCCCGCAGGGACAGAGGACAGGGAGGAGGGGACAGCCAGGTCTTGCACAAGCTGTCTGGTTGTCTTATTCCCACACAGTGAGAGCTAATTGTCGTACAAGTGGCTCTCCGGAGTGGAGGGACACCTGAAGGGCCCTAAAGCAGGTGAGTTCTGGAACCTGAGGGCTGGGGACAAGAGCACCGACAGGAAGGAAGGGACAGATGGAGGTGAACTTGACCAAAGAGGCAGAGCAGCTCCCGCCAGAGTGAAGCTATCTCCGCCGTCGGTGTGAAGTGAGGGAAGGTGGGACTCCTCGGCAGAGACCAGAAAGGAGGTCACCAGCAGCCTCTGGGCGAGCTCGCTACGGGTTGCACAAAGGAGCAGTGAATCGGCCCGTGGGGCTACGTTAATAACCGAACTAAATTTGTGGGAGCCTGTAATAGGCTTGGCATGTGTGCTTCTAGGCTTCTCCCCGGTGAGCCTAGCGGCTGAGGAGCAGAAGGGCAGAGAGCGCGCGCTGAGCCCGTTGCAAGAGTTCGGGCGCATATGGGAGGCGAGGAGGCAGATCCCGGGCGAGGGAGCATGGCAGGCAGCCCCGTGATGCCGGGGTGGCAGACGGGCAGGAGTGAGGACGTGTCCCCGCGGTGGCAGGCTGGGCACTGTGGCAGGCACTGTGAGACTAGGAGGACCACAGAGAGATCTCTGAGACGCAGCGGGGGCTCGCTGCACGAAGTGCCGGGCTGCTGGTGAATGACTGTGCTGGCAAAGAAGGCATAAAGCCAGGTGAGGGAGAGATCTGATTGGCTTCTGACACAGAAACGAAAATCCTCAAAAGGTAAAGGACAGGAATTAGAGGAGGCCTTAAAAACCCAAGCCAGGAGCAGAAATTCCGGAAGGTATAAAAAGCCATCAGTGATTTCACAGATTTACTCAAACACACTGAGTACCCAAGTTTTCACACACAGAGACGGGATTCCTATCATTCCTGCATGGAAAAACCTAGCTTTTCCCCCACACCCAAATACTCACTTTCAATATGACCCAACTGATAGTCTAAATGTCCCCAAAGTTATTCAACTCACACCACAACCTTCACGGAGTATTTCGACTGTCAGCTCTTGCTTCCTCTGACTTTGAGAGGAGCGCACAGACTCTTGGTTTTTAGTCCAGTGGACGTGTCATCAAGGGTTCCAGCCTACACTGACTTCATGAAGTTTTCCATTCATTTGCCCTACTTTCCTTAGGCTACAGGAGGGGTGTAGTTCTGTACCAGAACAGGAAGGACAGTTTAAAATAAAAATGCTTCTAATGAACCCGCCTTTGCTACCAGAAGATACTTTACAGTCAACCAATATCTGATCTTCAACTCAGTAGGAGTGTAAGCCTCACTCAGCTGCGTACCTCTGGGAATTTGTTTTCTTCTGCATTTTTATCACAGCCACACTGTACAAAGTATGCGACAAACTGACACAATGGCAGATGTAGCCACGTATGATTTACAAGGTGTCCCTGCATCTGAATTGCCAAGAGTACCCTTCAAGGAGGAATTCTTAGGCGCACATTCTCCATATTTACAACTTCATATACAATAGAATGGAGCGGATCACAGAAGTGGGTACGTACATTCGATGGGTTTTGTTTTAGGTAGTAGAAACAATGTTTCTCATAGCAGTTTAACAGAACAACATCTGAAGAGAGGGTACACATCAAGGCAATTTAAATGCAAGGAGGGATTGGGGCACCTAGTGGCTCAGTTCATTGAGGGTCTGACTCTTGACCTCACCTCAGGTCTTGAACTCAGGGTTGTGAGTTCAAGCCCTGTGTTGGGGTCCCAGCGTGGGGCCTATTTAAAAAAAAAAAAAAAAAGGAAAGGAGGGCAAAAGAAATGGTAACTACATGATGGGATGGAGGTGGTAGCTTATGTTATGAGAGTAATCATTCTGCCATGTACACATGCATCAAAGCAACATGCTGTGTACCTTAAAACTACACAGTGTTGGGGAGAGATAGGGTGTCTGGATTATGGACACTGGGGAAGGTATGTGCTATGGTGAGTGCTGTTAATTGTGTAAGACTGATGATTCACAGACCTGTACCCCTGAAG
>PISX010010032.1:0-35891 GCA_004024625.1 Mellivora capensis | reverse complement strand
TACAGCATCCATAACACTATCAGAATCATCAGCTCTTTATCCTTGCTGTTCCATCTGCTGCTAAAAATGTCTGCTTCCTTCACTCCGAAACCCCAACAGGCAAGGGAGGCTTGCCTTACTTCAGAGAATTTACTTCTATGAAGTCAAGGTAATTAATCCATCGTATTCCCTCAGTGACACTCCAGCTGCCATAGAACCTAGATTCTAAAAATTAACTTTTTAACTTTTGTTCAAAAAACATTTTTAAGAGGACAGATTCAACTTTTATTGAATATAATTTCATGCCTTAGAATGAATTAGAACTAGATAAAGGGGAGCTTCCACGAGATATCCAACTCGATTTTCCTTAGTTCTTTTATCCCAGCATTTCGCCTGCTTTCAAGAAATTGGCAACCCCATGCAGGATGAAGTTAGCTCTGCCCCAATATGAGATACTGGGCTGGTCTAGTCACACTGAAAAGACATGATCAGAGGAGCCAATCGTTAAAAGGGGCAGCAAAATGGGTGAAAGGGAGCGGGAGACACAGGCTTCCAGTTATGGAATAAGTCATGAGGCTAAAAGGCACAGCACAGGAAACTGAGTCAATGGGATTGTAACAAAGCTGTGCGGAGACAGATGGTGGCTTTGCTTGCAGTGAGCACAGCATAAAATGTAGAAACTGTGGAATCACTGTGTCGTGCACCTGAAACTAATGTAACACTGTGTGTCAACCACACTCAACAAGGGGGGAGGGGACAAGAAAAGGCAAGAGGCAGCACCATCTGTGAGCCTCAAGAGAAACGGCAGTCACCAGACAGACATCTGTTTGTCCAGCAAAATAGTAAAGCTTCCCCTACATCCGGCTATAAGCAATCTCCCCACACTCCTGTTGTATGTTCTCTACTTGACCTTATTAGAAATCAAGTCCAAATTCATATTACCTGAACAAAATGGGGAATTTGCTATTTTTGGTGAATTTGATCAGTTTAGAGAATTCTAAACAAATCACACACACACACACACAAAATGCGATCTACTTAGTAAATACTGAAACTGTAAGACAAAATGGTCCCGAGCCAGGCAAGGCAACATGGAAACCAGACTCCATGCGTTTTCTGAGGGGCAGAACATGGACTTAGCTGGGGATGGCTGTGATCTGCTGTGATCTAGAAGCTCTTTACTTGTTGTGCCAATGAAACCTAACCAACCTATATTCGCGTTTGGGGAATTTTCCACTAGGGAATATTTTTTCATAAGCACCTTATGTCAACAAAATTTTAAACTCATAATCAGACTTCCTAATCGAATCTGCATCCCAAAATAGAAAGTAAATTTTAGTGGTTCACTTGACAAAGCAGCAGGACTCGCCATATGCCATTAATGTGTCTGGGATGCTGGTGTTCATCACTGCAGGAAATTGCTTTGTTGGAACTACCATGTTGGAAATCATCTTTCTCCCAGAAGAATGTAATAGATTTTACAGGACACAATAAAGGGGAGATCCTTAACATCCATCTTTCTTAGAAAGGGACGTCATTCCTAATGTATGTGAAATTCAGTTCATTTGAAAAGGAATTTAACCTGGACATAATTCCCTAAGGTGTGGGTCGCAGCCTGACCCCATTTCTAGAAAGGAACCTGCACCTTGTAAGTTCTGTACTTAGTGGGAAATGTGAGTTCCAATACTTCACATGAGAATCCAGAACAGACACTTTAATTAATTAAAGTGTCAAATTAATCTCTGAAATTAATTAGAGTCAAATTAATCTCTGAAAATGTGTCCGATCAGGTAGAAGGGAGGAGGCTACGTGGTTCTAAAGTTCCCAAGAAACTAGAGTGCATTTGCTGTGGGGATGTGAGGAGGATGTCCTAAGGCTCCACGCTCTTTCTCTTAAGAAATTCTGAAAATTCTTACCAAAATGAACAGCATGCATCGTAAGGCATTTCTCTCATGGATAAAGCAAGTTTGAACAATGTGACCCCAGTCAAAATGCCCTAAATCCCAAGATTAAGAGGTTAAGAGTACACAAAAGATGAACGCTCATTGTAAAGAGTCCTCACTCCACCTCCCTCCCAACACTCTGGCATACTGAATCTTCTAATGACAGAATAAAAGTACTATTTAAGGTTTGGCCTTTCGGTCTGGTGAAAATTAAGTTGCTAACGATAAAGGCAAAGGGTTCATGAGGGCTCCACCATGTTTATTTTAATCATGGTAATGTGAGCACAGGGCGTTGACAAGACTGCCCTTACTTGAGGCCCCGATGTTTCTGAAGTTAGATTCATTTCTCTTAAAATTAATTTAACGCTGCCTTTTTTTTTTAATGCTGCCTCTTTTTAATGCTCCTTCTTTACAGAGCAAGGAAGACGTGTGATCTTCCAGAGAACAAAGGAACGATGCCCGTCATTCACCACTCAGACTCTCCAAGGTTGTCTCTGAAAAATAGTGTGGAAACTGATCTCGTACTATCACAGCCTCCTACAGCTTTGAACCCTATTAGGAATAGTACGTATGTAGCCACTTTTAATTCGAACTTCTGATTTAATCAAAATAGCTATTTTATTTTTAAGAAGAATGGAGTCGGAAACTGCTATTTTCTCTTGATTTAGAGAAAACCTAGTTCTTCCAATGGCAAGAAGACAAACCCAGTCCTCAGGTCAACTGTATTAAAAATAAAGCAGCAAACAGGAAATGCATAGCTTAAATAATGAAAGAATGATAAAAGGAATACATGGCATTTATTAAATAGCTTACCATCAGACGCCGTGTGAAATACTACCAAGTATTTTACAATCACTCTCGTTAAATCCTCTGAGGTAAATACTGTAGTTACCTGCATTTCTACGGTCAGTTTTTCTCTTTAAAGCTTAGACAAATGAAAAAAACAACAACAACAACAAAAAAAGTTAGACAAATGATGTCAACTTTACCATGTCCTTTAGCAACAGGAGGTCTTTTTTTCCCCTTCTTTGTCCTTTCTCAGCCATACGCTCACTCACATGGGACTGTTAGATATCAGTTTTGTGCAAAAGTCTGGCCCTGAATACTTTTAAGATCATCTCCCATGGTGTAAAGCACAGGTTCACGAGGACCCCCTTCGTGTTTCCTGTATTATGATCACCTGGTGTGTTTGTAAAAACACAAATTCCACAGAGACTCCATAAATACAGAATCAGAGTCAGTGGGAGCCTGGGAATCTGCATGTATGACAAGCATCACAGACCATTTTTCAAAAGCACACCAATGATCAGAACCACGGCCTCTGCATCATGCACGCCCCAAAATTTTTCAGGCCATTCTCAGCTTTAAAAAAAAACAAAAACATATGAACCATAATTTGCCAAACCCACACAAGCATATAACAGTCACTTGGAAGTATGTGTTGGATAAACATTTTTCTCTCCTAAAACTAGTACCAAGTACATGGTATTTTCAGAGATGTTTCTTAAGTCAAAGTTACAGCAGATATTTTCAGGAAAAGGAACAATCTTTGATGTGGACGTGTGAGTGAGAGAAATACTGGAGACCCCATAGGCTGCCATCCTGAGAAATGTGCACTTTCTGCCCCCCTGAATTCCTCTCCTCAAACGACAGCCAGGGTGGGAGAGCTGCCTTCCAGGGCTCCAAGGCCATGAAAGGAATCTGGCTTCTTCTGTGTCATTAAATAATTTGATTTGGCCTAGAAAAATCTGATAATCTCTTTTTTCTTTTAATATGACAAGTAGGACATCAATGAAGAACATAGTCTTAACTTCAAGTACCTTTAGCAAAAACATACATGAACCTCTTTGTCCTAAAAAGATTTTTTTTGCAATTTAAGATCTTATTTGATGAGATTAAACAAAATAAAACACAGAATAATATAATGGCTTACTTATATGCCCCAAAGTACTCACTACTGCCAAATTCAAAAGCACATCAAGGCAGGGAATGAAGTAACACATTCCCCAAGTGGTGTAAGAAAGACAATCATCTGGTTATACACAGACAGACCTTATCCCCTTTCTGTAGGCAAGGCTATACATAGGGGTTTGGGTATCTAGATGCATGTACTTTGACTATCCATCATTCACTCTGACGGCAAGACCTAAAATCAAAGCAATGATTTGTGATCCAGAACTTAGGTGTCCCAGTTAGATCAGCACAATGGGCGTACCCAGCAAGGCTGAGGCTCCTACTCAGCACCGCCCTCTGCCAAACTCTCTAAGGATAGTTAAACTAGAAGAACAGGAGAAAAGCGTCTTGCTCGAATCGGATCTTCCCCTTGCAAGTCCTCCTCAGTGCGGTGATGCTGGTGGCGGTTCTGGCTCTGGCCATCCAGTCCCTTTCAAGGCACCTCTTCTCCTCCACTCTTCAATTTCCTGTCTTACAACAGTTAGTCAGATCCTTCTCTTACAAACGCCTCTACACACAGCCCAAGACAAGCACAGTTGCATTGCAGAATATTTTTTCCTTATTATATACAAACCTATTGTTTTCTAAGCCTTGTTTATTAATTTCATGCAAATTCTACAATTTCAGGATGATTGATTTGGAACACTTCCCCATCCAAAGAGACATGGCTAGGAAAATCTTCCCTCTAGAGTTTCCATCATGTCACTGAAGCTGTTAACACTATTTACTGAGCACACTAATCACATGAAGGATGGAAGTGGTCTAAGTTTCTCCATGTCCTCTGCTCTTTAACAAGTATGCCTGTCCAAGTTTAACCAGTGGGGGCATTTGACTGAAAACCCGTTAGAACGTTTCCCCTACGGGGAACACAGGCTGAGGCACAGAAGAGAACACAGGTTCTGGCGTTACGGCCTCACTCATATGCCCACCACGGAACGCAGCGGAGAAAACTCAACAGCAATTCACCCCGGGCCCCACAGACAGACAGTGAGCAGTGGTGCTGTAGCCTTGCCCCATCTTCTCTCACACCCTCGTCAGGAAATGTCGGCTCCTACCATGAGTTCGGCCACCATCAGGACAGGTTTTTAGCTAGACAGGTAGCCAGCTTGGTCATGGAACTCTCCGGAAGGAGCTTGTGGGGATTCTGTCCCAGGTGTCGGCAGGGTGTGGATGTGAGAGACGTCAAGAACACCACCTGCAAAGAGCTATTGCTATTAGTGAAGAATCACCAACCCCACACAAAATGGGAATAAACCAGAGAATAACTAGTGGTATTAATCTGTGCCAGGACCTGAGATGGGGGCTTCAAGAGGCCCAGCTGGCCCAATGGCCACTCTTAGGGTCTCAAGTCTACACTGATGAAAGAAATGAAAGCAAAGAAATGAAAGTAATGAAAAGAAATGTTTACTTTTTGATTGTAATCATTTAAATATTACAGTTCGTGTGAACTGGCCTTGGCATCTTTTTTTCTTCTCAAAATTACCGAAGCCCTGAAAAATCAATATGGCCTGGGCCTCTCTTGACATCTGCTCATCCTCAATTCATTCTGTAACTGCTTCCTGCAGTGGGGCCATTTGGGCCCTGAGCAGCAGACAATATTCTTGGTGTGAGGCACTAACCTGGAACTAGCCTCAGGCAAAAATTTTCATTAGGCAGTCTCAACCTTTGCCTTTTCTTCTGTCTCCCTGACTCATTCTTTCTGCTAATGCTCACTTCCATCTCCAGCCCTGCTCTAGGGCAAGGATCTGACAACATCTGCTTGCTTATCCAAACCGAACTCCAGATGTTGCTTACTCCTGAAGAATCTGCATGTAAATCCTATTTCTCATTGATGAAGAGGTTTGATTCATTCTTATTTTTTAAAAAAGGCAGGAGAGTAATTAAGAAATAGGTGGTCAAGACTCAAAGTTGAAGAGTAAATTCAAGACACAGGATGGACTAAGATCCGTTGGTCTTAATGAGCAGATATGCAAACACAGGCACTGATGAGCCAAGTGCATGTTCAGAGAACCCAAGAGACTTTTCCAAGACTGTGTTCTTGGGTGAACTATAGGGAACTCTTTGGGGCAGAAAAGTTGCTGGGAGGAATCTACAACCTATGGTAATAAACCCCCACGTGCAACCAGTATATGAAAGCAAAGAGGAGACTTGAGGAAAGCCATCAGTTTAGAGCAACCCCGGGTACAGAACTCAGCACAACCCCAGCTGCTTCAGGTTCACCCCTTCTCCCTGCTCTTTACCACTGGAAAGTGTAATACTGTCCCCGGGCTCGAAAGCAAAGATTTCAACCTGCAAAATTCCACAGGTATCTGCATTTTCACCTAGAGTAGCCCCAAAAACAAAACCAAAAATGAACCCCAACAAAACAGGAACAACAGAATTTGCTTCAGAAGTAGAGAAACCCTCTTGTTTCAGCCTGGAGCATAACCCTAGTCATGGATAAAGACCGAGCTCTCCTTCCTCAGACACCAAGGAGGGCGGACTTTGGACAGAGCTTCTCACGGAGCCACGGTACGCCCTGCACAACCCCCAGAGGGGCGCTGCGTGAAAACTCCCATGTAAGCATCTGTTCCATGCCAAGCCCTGGGCTCCGTGTTTCATACGTGCTCTCACCGCATCACCTTGCTACGAGTCGTAGTGTTTCACAGGTCAAGACTTTGAGGCGCACAGGAACAAGGGACTTCTTCCCTGGGCTCCAGGGCCATCTCAGTATCAAGAGCACTTTGCAGAAGCTGGAGCTTGCGCACGTGAGAAGCATGAGAATCACACATTCATGGAAAAATCTAAGTAAATATTTTAGTTCCCTGATTATGTACTTTATGAGCAACATTGTAGAGATTAGCTAACCAGTAAGTGCCAATTACTGCTATACCATCAACTTAGAAAAATCTAAGTACTCCTTATCAAAGCCACCACTACTTCTCTTTAAATTCATACCCTTTCTGCTCTTAGACTACATACTTTTTTTAATTTTTTTTTATTTTTTTAAGATTTTTTATTTTATTTGTCAGAGAGAGAGAGAGCACGAGAGAGCGAGCACAGGCAGAGGCAGAGGGAGAAGCAGGCTCCCTGCCGAGCAAGGAGCCCGATGTGGGACTCGATCCCAGGACGCTGGGATCATGACCTGAGCCGAAGGCAGCCGCTTAACCAGCTGAGCCACCCAGGCGTCCCTAGACTACATACTTTTTAAGGGCAAGTTCTAGCTCTACTTAAACTTTTTATCTCCAACGCATTTAGTTTCCAAATCATCAAAGGCAACCGATTTACATCCTGCAATGGAGTTTGAAAAAGTTCACAAATGAATCTGACAATCTGTGGTTATCCCAGACCAAGACCAGGGACAAAATCTGTCAGAAGTTTACAATTTGTAATATTCTGGGGCGCCTGGGTAGCTCAGTGGGTTAAAGCCTCTGCCTTTGGCTCAGGTCGTGATCCCAGGGTTCTGGGATCGAGCCCCGCATCGGGCTCTCTGCTCAGCAGGGAGCCTGCTTCCTCCCCCTCTCTGCCTGCCTCTCTGCCTCCTTGTAATCTCTCTCTTTCTTTCTCTGTCAAATAAATAAATAAAATTAAAAAAAAAACTGTTTAAAAAATTTAAAAAAACAATTTGTAATATTCCTAGTTAGGAATATATTAGCAGAATTTACTAGTAATTATTCTATGTAGCTCCTTAAAGAGTAGATTTGAATGACTATAAAACCTTTCAGCTTTGCTCATGCGTTTTGTGGTCACACAGGTGTCGTGTCCATGAAGGTGAGCCTAGCAAGAGTCTAACCAGCTCGTTATGCCTCATTTGCATCTGTGAGAAAATCTGAGACTACCACAGGGGTTTAAACATATCTCATAAACATATTTTCCCCTATCAGTTAAGAACCCTTCTTAGAAATCATCTATAATAGTGCATAATACTTCATCAAGTGAACACACATAATCCTGGGTCAGTTTTAATTAAAAGATAAGCCTGATCTATAATTACTGGCCTATCTGCATACCAATAATTAGCTCACGAAATCTTTAATAGGAGCTCTACGGAGCAGATTAAGCAAGCTTTTGGCTATGTCTGTAACAGTACTATTGTGCTTGGCAAATTTCTTCATAGATCAGATAAAGTTAAACTTCAGTTCACTTTAGGTTAAATATTCCCTCATTTCTAATTAGACCATTTACATTCAACAGTTTGAATGCTGGAACCACAATCTTTGTTTCTACATAGTTTGCTCCAACTGAAAAGCCTTTCAACACACAGTTTACAGTTTCCTCCGGGAAATTCCTGGTCACAAAGCCAACATCTCGCTCACCTCATTTGCCCCCAGGTCCTCCTGGGTACCCAGCACTCTAAGCAAAGGCCTACAAGCTGGAAGAACAAAGGGGACGGAGGAAGGATGTGCTCTCCTGTCCTCCTAACCAGACAGGTACACATGGCACCACTCACTCCAAGAGATTTCTGGGAAACGAGGGCGGGGAGACTGGGATTCATGACACTGGAAAGCACAGAATCATCACCTCAGAGATAACTGTAACAAAGCTGAGTGGTTTTTTAAAACCTAAGGTTCATTTTTATTAAAGTATATGTTTATGAAATAAAAAACTCAAAAGAATATTAAGAATTATAAAGAATGCTGAACAAAATAAATTTTAGAGCTCCCCTTCCTGTTTTTCCATTTACCCAAAGCTGAGCACTCCTAACTGTATTACTTCAATATTGTTCAAGAATCTATGATTAAACATAGGCATATACTCTTTTCATAAAAAGAACACAGTTCTTGCATTAGTTTGCAGTACTTTTCTCTGTGAATCTACCTTCTCTTCTCATCTCTATATCACAAGATATAGATATGCATTTTTTCATTTTAACTGGTATTTCATTGGTATTTCACCGAAATGCATTTCACTGGTATTCAATTATGTATCTCTATCAGAGTTCACCATTTAACACTTGTCTTCATGAACATTTAGGCTGTTTCCCTTTTTTCCTATTATAAGCTGTAATAAACATCCTCATGCCCACCTTCCTTTGGGAGAAAATATATCTCCATGATAAGTTTCTAGGGGAAGAAGGGCTAAATAAATATTCTGCACAGTTTTCACTTTAGAGGGCAATGTCAAAGGGCATCCAGGCTGACACTCTCGGCGGCACTGTGGGAGACTGCACGCTCCCCCACATTCTTGCCGAACTCCAGTATCATCTACATCTCAATCTTTCCCAATCTGATTAGGAAAAAGGATATTTTTAATTAAAAACCTCCTATCTACATGACAGCAGTGCCCATTCACGGAGCTGACATGCCTAAGCTGACCGTGTCTCCAGACAGGTTTTCATCACTGTGATCACAGTGTAAAAGCAATTACATAGTTTTCCCTTCGTGTTTAATCTCCTAGATGATCCTTTCGATGCTGCCATGTGATATTGATGATTATGATTCTGCAGAGTAGAAACAATGATGTAGGTGGATGAGCCTGGGAGACGGGGCTTCACCCAGCTCAGGAGCTGGGGAGAAAGCACAGGTCCCTCACACGCTCACAACTCTGCTCTAGGCCGACCCCCCCCTCCCAGCACCACCCTATAGCTGGCCCAGGGCATCCCGCCATGACCCAGGAGCCACCATGCTTCCTCCCCTCCATGTAAAACCAAGTATCCATGCATGAGTTTTGTGCCAATGAAAAAGCTACTTGGCATCATGGTTTTGTGTCTTCTGTAAAATGCAGATAATAACTAAGATTCACCTCTTAAACTTGATATGTAAACAGTACATGATGTATTTCAAGTAATGGGCACAGCACTTGGCACACACATAAATGTATAAAATTGGTATTTTTATATTGCTGTGCACTTTGTGCATGGGTCCATGAAGAAAGAAAGGAAAAAAAAAAAAGGACCCATTTTACCAATTTGAGAAGTGAAGACACAGATGGTTCTCATCCCCAAGCCTTCAACACATAATTCCAGAATGGGTTTTAAATCCATTCATGCCAACACTACTTCAGTAAAGATGCTTCTCAAAGCCACTCCATTAGCAGTAGCCTTGTGGTGTCCCTGGTTTCCGGGATAAAAGTCAGACAGTCCAAACCCCACCTTCCCAAAACTCTTTCCTAGCCCCTTTGTGTGCTTGGCTCACTGTGCTCGAGAGGTACAGCATCCCTTCACTCCTTAAGCAACAGACTCAGCTTGTTGATTCAGATGCTGAGGGAAGCCTCTTCCCCAAACAGCATTTATGGTACCTTTGGTTAAAAACTGTAAGGCTAACATACTTCCTTGACGTGCTACATAGTAAAATTCACCTTCTCCTTTTGCCTCAGAGCCTTCCATCTCCAGAATAAGCTAGGTGTCATGAAAGGAAGCCATCTTGAGAAATGAGGAATAAAAGCTTACTGTTATCTCAAGTCTTATTATCCTCCCCTCACCCCCCCAAAAAGAGAGAAAAAGCTCTGTTCTCGAGTGCAGAATTACTACAGATTAGTTCTTATGAAAACCAGTTGTTCCTGCCATGGAAATCAATCACAATAGGAATGTGAATTTAATTGAGGTCCCCTCGAGTGTATGCTGTTATAAAATTACCTATGTGTTATGTAGGGCACTGATGTACACACACAAACCCTCAGTCCGATGTGTGGATACTTTATTGGAACTAAGATTATTTGCATTCTGGAACTTTCCCAGCTTTCTTGTTTCAGTTCCATTACACTGACCTCCAATCTGGACCTCCATGGTTCCCTAATAGCTCCCATTTATTCAGGTCTCCACCTGGGACCAAGCTGACCCTGCTGCCTAAAAACACTTTGTCCTTTCCACCCCTCACACAGAAAACTCCTACTCCATCCTGAAAAGCCCAAAGGCAAATGTCTCTTCCATCCCTTTGCCCTTTTTCCTCCCTCCCTCTTCCTTCAACACTCCGCATCTGTCTCAAGTTAGCTCTGGCCACGTATATCATAATTTGTTTTCTCCCCCCATTCATAGAGATGCTAGGTCTCTTGAGAACATATACCAATGATGTGCTTTTTAAGTCTTTTATATCCAAGACTTTACATATTATATATATAGCTTTTTCCATTCACATGCGCTCTTCATACAAAAATTCACCTGCAGGCCATGGTAACTCCAAAGGCTTTCCATCCTTTTAATGGATTCTGGTGCCATTTTTAATACATTTTAAGTTACCACTTGATTTCCCCAATGGCTGTCAGAGATGGAAGGATTTGAAAGAGCAAACCAAATACCTTGCCTTTGGCCTTGACTTTGTGTTACAACTCTATGGGCTTCGCTGTGTCAACAGTTTAGTATGAAAAGCAGGAGCAGGAGCAAATGCACAGACAGGGTAGCACAGGCACTGAAATGCCCGAGCGGGAATGCATACCACCAAACACACTGCACACAGCAGCTCTGTCCATCCTGCCCCTAACGACTTACACAAATGCCTGAGGACCAAGCATTCACCGGCATCTGCTGAGTGAGAGCCAGCCCTTTCTATATCCTCACTAATTAAGGTCTTCCCCCTCATCTCCGAGGATCATGCTCACATTTTTGCTGGACAGACCTGGAGCAATTACCTCAAAGACAAGCATCTTTTCCCAACCAACCATTTATCAAGTATCTGAAAACGCGCAAGTTTTCCAGGCCTCAGAAGCCACTCTGTGCAGAGGGATGGGTAGGATGATGACAGGGAGGATAAAGGAAATGTTTAATTTTGTATAGATATGTCATAACTCATGGGGAGATCATAAAATCCATAAATTGATGACAAATTCACAACACGCACTTGCTTATGATATAGGACAAAAGTACAGAGAACCACATCACTTATCCCAGGATGTCAGGCTTTGACAGCTAATCAACGGGCTGCCTTACTCCTCTGCTCTAGTCCACATTACACAACCACTGTGATCATGATACCACCAAGGGCAGAGACCCGTGAAGGGCTTTGCATGACCTACAGAAAGAATATGCCCAATTTCCCTGAAAGCCAGTCACAGCCTGTCTCCCACCGAAGCACCCTGACGACATCTCCTATTCCACTAAATGGAAGCTCCAATCAGGGAAAAGCAACTCTCATTTTCTAAGCTCTTGCCATATTTATACACACACCAGGCACCATTTTTAATAGTGGAGGTCTATGTACTCCTTTGGTCCTTACAACAGCCCTGCCAGGGAGACCTCCCGGCTTGGATTAGAGAGGAAGAAACCTAAACCTAAAATAAGGAGCTCTTCTAAAGCCACACAGCTAGAAAACAATGTACCTAGAACTTGCATACTCATTCCCAACCCTCTTAAACCTGAAGGTCTATTTGTTAAAGATTTCATTTATTCGAGAGGGAATGTGCAGATGCATACCTGCAGAAGTGGGGGATAGGATCTCTAGCAGACTCCACGCTGAGTATAGAGCCCCACATGGGGTTTAATCTCACAACTCTTGAGATCAGACCTGAGCCAAAACCCGGAGTCAGACCCTCAACCAACTGAGCCACCCAGGCGTCCCTAAACCTGAAGGTTTGTACTGTTTTACAAACAGTAAACCTTACAAATTACAGGTCTGTAATTTCGGACTTCAACTCTTGTCTCTATCCTCAGTGGCCAGCATGGTGCTCAGTAGGGAACAGTCACTCATTAAACTTTTGTTGAATAAATAAAACGGGATCTTGTGGGTTCTGCATGTTCACTTGCTGGATTGTATTAGACTCGCCTCTAACATTAGGAGATTGAAAATTCCTTGGGAGCACTATTGTTTTGACCATTTGGAGCTGATCTCTTTCCAATATAAAGTTTGTCTCTTCCATTGTGTACCAATTATTTTTCTTAGTTCCTTAAATTTAACAATTTTCTGACCCCACCATATCATCAAAGATCAGAAGTGAAGTGTGAATTCAGCCACTGGGAGCCCCTGCCTCAGGGTAATATAATGTCTATGGGGCTCATTACCTTGCCTTTCTTATTATCTGGAGAGCCAATGAGAAGGTGCCCTTTGACTGTTTTACTCCCTTGCATAGAAATAAATCTAACATTCTAATAGACTTGTTACTTTTTCTGCCCCACCTTTTGAGGAGTGGAATCAAAGAAAAAGAAAAATGTATCTCATATGTGGTAACCTTTATTTCTAAGCTCAAGGAAGGCAGTGCCTTAAATCTTTATGTAAATATAGCAAAAGCACATGTTATTGAACAAGAAATCCAAAAGGTATCACTGTGATTCTGTCCTTTTTATAGCATTTTTAATCTTCTCTTCTGCCAAATCCAGGTTTCTGAGGAGGTTGGGAGGAGAGTGGGGAGGAAACAGGCATCAAGTTTTCCTCTCTGACAGCAATTTGGCAATTTAAGGTCCAAGCTTAAGGATGCTAATAAATGAATGGAAATTCCTTTAAAGAAATTTAAACTCTGTGTGTGTGTGTGTGTGTGTGTGTGTGTAGCTTTAAGTTGACTTTAGGTCAATCACCCTGAATGAATTTCTAAGTAGGAAGTGCATTAAGGATTGATGGCATGCCTGTCGCACAAAGAAACAGTGATACCACTTTCTTTCATTTCACTAATAAGAAGCAGTTTAGACGAGACCCTAGCCATCACATTCAAGAAAACTGTAACAGATACACTTATTTTTTAACTACCACAGAACAGTGTTCTGTTCTTACTTGTTCTATTTGTGGTTTATTTATTTGATTTCACAACTTCCTCAACTCTTTTTCTTTGTTGTTAAATATTTTATATCAGATAGTAGCACGATAACAGAAAGAAGGAAAAAAATCACCCATACTCCCATCCCCAGTGGCGTATTTTAAAATGTATGTTACCCTTTGGTCCCAGTTACTGTGCAGATACTGTATCTGTATTTCCATCTGACAGTCATGGATGGAGTACATTGATAGTGTACGTTTTTCTAATAAATGTTATGAGCATTTTATCACATTTTCTCCTTCGCCCCCATACATTAACCTATTGGGATGCTGTCAGCCCACCCCAACTTCAGCTACAACTATCTTCCTATGTCTGCTTTCCTAATTGATACCTAGCCATTAAATCCCTGCTACATCAAATAAATATCAGATGAGAGTTCTTCTCTTTCTTTTCGCTTAAATTTTATTTAGCAATACTTAGAAGACTTCCCCGTTTTTCCAAAGAAAACGAATACATGCACAGGAAGTTAAGCCATTCTTTCTACACACAGGTGCGACTGCAGAACTGATCTGAAGTTAGGTCTCTGCGTGCACTTCAAAAGATGATTCCATCAACGACTGTTGTTTTTTTTTTAAGATTTTATTTATTTATTTGACAGATAGAAATCACAAGTAGGCAGAGAGGCAGGCAGAGAGAGAGGAGGAAGCAGGCTCCCTGCTGAGCAGAGAGCCCAACGTGGGGCTCAATCCCAGGACCCTGGGATCATGACCTGAGCCAAAGGCAGAGGCTTTAACCCACTGAGCCACCCAGGCGCCCCCATCAACAACTGTTTTAACAGAATCTTGTTACTGTATTCCCCGGCATGGACTTCCCAGAGATCTCAAGTTGTTATTTTTAATACTTTCCAACTTTTGCCTTGTGCTTGCTCTGAGCACCCCCACAGGTGGAGAGTAGGCTCTGTCGCAGCCTCATGGAGAAGACTGATAGGCCCCGATACTCAGCTGGACAATCAGTGACTGTGTGTCAGTGCGTGAAGCTGCATCTTCTGTCATCACACCTGAGTAAGAATCATCAGCCAGACTGCCCGGGCTGGCTCCGAATGCCAACCGCACGCCCGACGAGGCCTTGCACTTGTGTGTACCCTCATTAGTGAGATGAACCGAATGACACAGTGAACATCATAGATCTCGGGGTTCTGGGATCGAGTCCCACATCGGGCTCTCTGCTCGGTGGGGAGCCTGCTCCCCCCCCCCGTCTCTGCCTGCCTTTCTGCCTACTTGTGATCTCTCTCTGTCAAATAAATAAAATCTTAAAAAAAAATAATTGACTTAAAATCTGTTTGGGTCCTGCCTGCCCTGTAGTTTTAGCAAAACACTGGCCACAGAGTTAATTCTGTTTTTAGGATCTTCTTGCTTTTCAGCACTAGACAGGGAAGAACAAATTGGAAATAATTCAGGCCCTTCACTATTTCCCCAACTGCCCTCCTTCCTCCTCACCCCTGTAGTATAAAATGTCTTACTCCATTAGTCAAGTGTGGACATACGGCAGGTAGGCTTTGAAAGGAAACAAGTCCCATTAAAGAATGGATCAGTATAATTTTGAAGCAATTATGGAAGCGAAAGAAAAGTTTAGTTACTGTACTGGGGAACAGATGGAAAAAATCTTGACATATGTCAGCTCTTTATGTTCTTTTATATTGATTTTTCAAAAGGGCAGTAAAGTGGTTTTATATGGAGTATTTTAAAATACTTCAAAATTCATTCTCGTTTTGAACAATAACTAATTCAGAGAGTTTCTGTGATTGCACTGTCCATCACTCTATGGAAGGTCTACAGTACCACCCTGAAACTGCCAAATTTCCCATTGGTGAAGAATTAACCAAATGATGTGCAGTATCTATTACAAAATATATGTGGAACCTCCCATTTATCCCTTCTGTCAAAATCACTTTAGGAAATGTGACCAATATGACTTGATTGGGCACACCACTGAAGAAAGTCAAGATGGTTTTTTTTTTTTTTCACTTAAAAAGGTGAAATATATGAGATGTATTATTCCAGAAATTAGGTCAGTAATTGCTAGTAGAATGTTAGGTATTTTTATAGTGTCCTGATCCATTTCTTTAAGAAAATGCAATCTTAGTAGAAACTGGCGGTTTGTTTCATCAAGTTTTTTTTTTAAGATTTTATTTATTTATTTGACAGAGATCACAAGTAGGCAGAGAGGCAGGCAGAGAGAGAGAGAGGGAAGCAGGCTCCCTGCTGAGCAGAGACCCCAATGTGGGACTGGATCCCAGGACCCTGAGATCATGACCTGAGCTGAAAGCAGCGGCTTAACCCACTGAGCCACCCAGATGCCCCATTAAGTCAATTATTTTTATCTGACATACTTATCTAACTGGCAACTGACATTCACCTTAGCTAGAACTGACCACTGAGTAATGGTGCAAAAAAAAATGGTGCATAAATAAATAAATAAATAAATAAATAAAAATAAATGTGTGAAAATACTGCCAGGGTAAAGGGAGAGGTGGAATACAACTTGTCTTTGCCGTTTTAAGTTTTCCTTTTGAACAGAATATTCTCACACTCACACATACACACACACACACACACACACACAAAATATCAATAATTTAGGCATTACAAAGCTTTTGAAACATTGAAAGAAACAATTTGACTTTTATTCTTTACCCAGAGAACTGGAATAAGTCAGCGGAAAATATTCCTGCGGTGCAAGACAGGCGAACATTTGGTGGTGAGGGGGGTGGCAGTGTTAGAAATAAATAGTTCAAATTGTTCTGGGAAGACCTAATTTGGTTTGCATTAATTAACATTGACTGTGAGGTCAGGTTCCAAGGAAGAATCAAGAATTTCAGTCTTTGAAGTCAATTGAAATGAAAGTATCCTAGTTATATTAATGTCACCAAGACTTACACAAGAAGTTAACAAGAAACTGTTTTAAAGTATCTAATTACAATTATGTACTATCACAAGAATAGATCTCATGGTCAAAATATCTCTAGATATTTGTGATACCTGCTAATTAGACACTGTAATTCTCCCTTTTATTGTCCCACTTTCTGAGGTAAAAGCCAAAAATGGCCAGGGAAGTATAAACTTAAATATAACCTTCTGTGATTAAAAAATTATAGTTCAGTTTGTTGCATCTGGGAACCCTAGTAAGCCTGAAACGCAAATCTCAAGACTTCCAGTAGTAGTCCATGAAACTATGTACTTGTGAAGAATTTCAGTGAATAGAAACATCTTGGGCCATCCATGATGAATCACGAAACTTCAATCATTTTAATTATTCACATACCATTGCCAGAAACTGAATTCTGGAGGATATTAGAATGGAAAAGAATAATTAGCAAATTGATGCCCCTTTTCTATTCTGCATTATATGGCTTCTTGGCCTTTTGGCTGAGATCAAGTATATTCTGCCTCATGACTGTTAAAACTAACTGCTTGTTGGGGCACCTGGGTGGCTCCGTCAGCCAGGTGTGTGCCTTCAGCTCAGGTCATGCTCCTAGAGTCTCGGGATCAAGCCCCACGCTGGGCTCCCTGCTCAGCGGGGAGTCTGCTTCTCCCTTTGCTCCTCACTCCAGTCCTGGTTTCTCTAATTAATAAGTAAAATCTTAAAAAAAAAAACCTGCTTGTTTTTTTTTCTTTTTAAAGATTTATTTATTTGAGAGAGAGTGTGCGCATGCCTGTTGGTGGAGGGACAGAGAGAGGGGGAGGGAGAATCCCAAGCAGACTCCACACAGTACAGAGATCATGACCTGACCTGAAAGCGAGAGTTGGATGCTCAACTGACTGAGCTACCCAGGCACCCCAACTGCTTGTTTTTTAGGAAGCGAAAGTTTGTATTTCCATAAGCAAAATTTATTTTGTAATTTTAAACTTTCTGATGAGGAATACAGTTCCAAGAGTAATTTTATGAATTAAAACATGCAGCCAAGGAAAAGGGGCTTTAAAGTATAAAGTGAGAAAGGAGAGTTTCCTTGGAGAGCTTATTGTCTTCTCTAACATGAATATAAAATCTGTCACCGGGTAAAAAGAAAGACAAACTTTTCAACATATTTCCAAGCAGAAAAATATCAACTACTGGAGTCCATGTTATTTGTTTCCTAACATCTGCCAGATATGGTAGGTGTACAGAGAACATCAGTGAGCTTGGCAAAATACAGGAGAGCTTGGCAAAAGAGCACCTGCTGATAGAACTGTCCATGGCAGGGGTACAAACTACTGCCCCCAGGTCAAAGCAGCCTAATGTCTGTTTCTATGTAGCCCATGATTAACAGTTTTTATACTCTAAAATGGTTGAAAAGAATTCAATTCCTGACACATGAAAAGTCCATGAAATATAAATGTCAGCATCCATCCATAAAGTTTTTGTGGAACAGAGCCATGTATACTCATGGACATTTCTCGGACACAGGTGTGCCGCTGTGAACGTGTGTGGTACACAGATCCTAAAACATGTCCTAGCTACCCCATTAACAGAAAAAGTTTGCAAGCCAATGAACTGGGTATTTGCTTTTATTCTTTCCTTGCTTTGTTCTGCTAGATCTCAGAATAAAGAACTTTTAAAGATGCTTTAGAATAGTACATGAGTCACAAAACTTACCTTCTTGAGTTCACTCTTTTAAGGAAAGGATATTAAATCAAATGGAAAACATTAATTCTTAAGGCTACTGGAGGGGAGGTACTTTAAAGAGATTATAAAAATTTTAAATTCTGACCAGAATTCTAAGACATAGCCCCTCATTTCCATTAAGTGTGTAAGTACTTATTTCATAAAGAAATGTTTCCATCCATTCACTGTGTCTAAATCAAGAGTATCTTTTTCTGATACAATACACACACACAGAGCCTGTTCACCACGGCAGAGCCTGGTGTGGATTTATATTTACTTTGAAGACTTAAGTGCAAAGCTTCTTTTATTGTGATCTTTTTGATTTTTCATCAAATGCTTCATATTCTGCCCCCAAGTTAAAAAAAAAAAAAAGTAAGCTTACTTCCCTCAACTACTATCTCAAAACTCATAGTTTCTTTAAAAAAAAAACAAAAAACAAGCAATTATGTAACAGTCTTGGTTGGAGAAAATGCCTCCAACTCATTCAACTTTTACAAAAGAAGGTCTTAGGCAGGTTGCCAGCATCCCCAGAACAAGCAGACAGACAGAACCAGGAAGCAAGTTTTATTGGAAAGGACCAAGAGTCTTAAGAATGGAACCTGAATCACAGCTTAATGTATCAGATACATCGGAATTCCCAGGCATTTCAAAAAATTATTAGGAAAATAGTTGGGAAGTTTCTTAAAAAGTTAAATATGTATTTATCACAGAATCCAGTAGCTTCACGCTTGCGTATCTCTCTAAGAATAAGGAAAACCTACATCCCCACAAAGACTCCTGCACCAACGTTCATACAGCAATAAAGCAAAAACAAGCCAAATGCCCACTCACTGCTCTGGACCCTCTAACGACAGCATCCAGTCCTTCCTACACAGTGGCTCCATCCATCACTCTCCCATTTTTGTCGTATCATGTCCCTTCTCTCTCCAACTTTTGAGGGCTCCCCATGACTGGCAGGATGAAGCCCAAACTACTGAACTACCGAACCAAACTACCAAACCTCCTTTCCAGGAACCAAGGGCAGGTATCACACGCTCCGTGCCCCAGCTCTAAGGCTAATGACCTAGCCCTGAATAGTCCCTGCTTCTATTGACTCCTCTGCCTGAAATGCCCTTTCCCAACCTGTTCACTTTGCAAGAGCAGTTGCTGGGTCAAAAGCAAAGACTTTCATCCCTGACTGCCCTTCCAGAGTCCTTCCACGGTCCCGGGTGAATTGTTCTGTCATTCTGTGCCCCCAAGGCCTCTTCACAACTGTCATAATTCTAGCCTTTTTTTTTTTTTTTTTTTTACTTTGTAGCAGGCTTTATTATCTATCTGTCCACCCTTGCAAAAAAAGAAACCTTTAAAACTGTAAGCTCCATGAGGATAGGAAAAATGTCTTAATAACCCTTAACGCAAACACCCAGCCCTAAGTTGTGGTTCAAGTATTCGTTAAATATCAATATCCCTGAACACGACTACTTGCACTTTCTCTGGAAAGCAAGTTTAAAAAAAAAAAAAAGCCTGACTTATTTCATGAAGACACTGAAAATGGCTTGCATATGGAAGAGATGCATATGGAATGAGCACTCATGATATAGCGTGCAAATAGCCAACGGTGAAAACAATGATTGTCTCATGGCATCCGGTCCCTATGACTGCAACAGGCATTTCCTCTAGTCTCACCTGTGACAGCTGATGAAGTTAAGTTAGACTGAGAGGTGGGGAGGCTCTGCTTTGCAATTCACTTTTGCTCAAGATCACAAGTTTAATGTGAGAGAATTCTGTAATCCCATAGATCCTAACTCTTATTTTTCAGCTTAAGGGATTCCTTCCAGAAGCACTCAGCCTTCTAAAAAATATTGAACTTCTCTTAACTGAATGCATTCTTGGACTACTACCAGTGGGTGCACTAACTTTTCTTGACATGCCTGGCAGTACAAATTAGGGCCACTATTAAGAAACTGACAAATTTGGGAGGGAGATTTACTTAAGTATAAAGTAAAATAGAATGAAATCTCTAGAGCATCCAGCCCCACCTTGAGAAGGAATTGCAGATTTTTCTTTGATGGTGGTTTTAATTGTAGCTTTAATTGTATAAGGCACTTGTTTACTTACTTTTTTAAAGAGTTTTCCACGGCATTCTTTTTCTTTCTTCTTTTTTTTTTTTTTAAATGCCAGGATGAACAGACATTTTAGTGTAAAACAGAGGAAGCCAGTATCACTCAGTAGCAAGAAAACCCTCAAAAAGTTACTTACACCAGATGGAGATGTTTTTCCCCGGGTGGCTCAGAGGAGTAAATACAGAGACACAGGCTAGAGCTAAAGATGGAGAAAAGCTAATAGGTCAGAGCCAGCAGAGATTTGCAAGAAAGGGCCCAGTGTACGTTTAACATGAAAGCTGAAAGCTTAAGGGGAAACCAGACCTTGATGGTAACAGAAGTATAAAATTGCTGACAGAAGTTTGTTTCCAACAAAAGGGGCTTATAGAAATTCTGGCTTGTTTTTTTAACAGATGTGACTGTATTAAATGAGAATTATTACAAACAGTTAAATTATAAGACTAATAATTTTTCTATTCATGAGCACACATCTTAAAATGAATTGATGTCACAGATACCTATCTAACAGATCAAAATAGATTCAGAGATATGGATGCTTATGTGTCTCTTACATCTGCCTAGTTCTTGGTGAGGGGTAAAGGAATCAGATTACAGATCACTGTCACACGGTCATTACCTAAAAGGGCTAATGTAGTTATTATACTTTATATAAAATAGTAAAATGTAGCTCTTTACTTTGGCAGAAGGTTGGAAATTTAACTTGAGGCTTTGTGTTCTCATTTCTGTATATAGGCCCATAATGACTCTTTTAGACACATGTATAGGGAGGGAAAGGTAGCTCATTTGTTATTTATTCTGTTAGGCTGAGTAAAAAGTGAAAAGCTAAGCAAAGAGCACATTTTCATTGAACTCAGCACACTACCTGGCATATTTAGGTCTCAGACTCTATTCCTGGTAAATCTCTTTTAAAAAGGGATGAATCTCTATCCTCACTTCTGTATGTTAACAGCACGTGGCACATAATAGGTGCTCAATACCTAACTGTAGCCTTGAATGGAGTATCAATTTCTAGGCTTATCCCTAGGAAAGGCCAAGTGCTTCTGCACTGACCCCCAAGAAAATTTACTTCAACAAAATACCCAATGAAAATGCCCTAGCAGTAACTTGTGGAATGGGTTTCATTGATGCCTATTTGGGGGCCCCCCTATATGGGGTCCCCTGTTTAGCAAAGACGAGCCATGCAACCACCATCTCACGGCACTTTTGCGGGCACTTAGGTATACACGTGTGGGGGAGGTGGGGTCGGAAGCAAGGGATGTTTCAGGTCCGTCCTCTAGGATGGAGCTAAGGCTGAGACAGCGCGCTCGTCCACTCGGTCACCTCCAACTCTTCCCTGTGAAGCCAGGATTTATGGCAAGGTATTTAACATAATATCATCCTTACAGGGTGCACAATAAACATTTATCGGTTCATGTAATTTAACAGACAAATGGAAACCTTCTGACATCTAAAGGCTTAATGCATGCAAGGTTTTGAAGTTTGCATCGAAATCTCCGTCTCCTGATTAAATCCAATGTTTTTTGGTTTGTTTGTTTTGGGTTGTCTTTTTGTTTGTTTGTTCTTTTGTTTTTTTGCCAGATCATTTGGCTTCAGAGAGAGCCAGGCAGTCTCCGGGGGAACCAGACCAGCAAACTTGGAGTCATTGTCTTAAAGCCTTATGCAACAGTGCATCCTGGCCACAATGTCCCCTCCAAGGCCCTCCCGCTGGGACTCTACCTGACAGCAGCCTGGGCATCTGGAAGAATTTAGGGGCCTCTTCTGCTACCCAGCTCATTACCCTGAAGGACCAGGACCTGGAAAAGAAGGAACCACTACTTCTATCCTTGCCAAAGTGCAAGTCAACTCACTGGAATCACAGGTTGTTGGGATTACTTGTAAGTAATTTTTTTCCAGTAAGAAGAAGATGGCTTTGCTTAACTGATGTTTACTCTATGGAAATAGCAAAATTTGATTAAAGGCAAAATAAAAGGGATCTGTGGTTATTTGAATTTGGTTGGTTTTTTGTTTGTTTGTTTTTTGGTTATTTTGTATTTTGTATTTGTATTTTAACTTAATGTCAGTCTGGTTCTTGCTGTAGCTTTTCCCATCCATGTGATCCCAGCATGTCCTGCACATGGAATTTTAGGAAGTGGAACGGGGCATGTGATTTGTCTCATTCATTCCTCTTCACACCAAATACACAGATTCAATAATTACAACAGCATCAGTAACACCTACCTCTTATGTAGCACTTCTTACATGGCAGATGCTGCAAATATTGACTAATTTAATTACAGTAACATAACCAATACAATGCACAAATACACTTTTATCATCTTTTTCAGATGACTAAATTCAAGCACAGAATGATTAAGTAACTTGCCCAAGGTCACACGGCTAGTGAGTAGGAATGAAAGGATTTGTGCCCAGTAATAACCACTAAGTTATATTACAGGTCTTCATCTATGAAAGCTGCCAAGGATCATCACCAAGAGTGAATTTTAATTTTCTATCACAAACAGTGAAGTCCTTCATCTGGCTCCCTCATGGGACTGATCTCTTTTGGCCCTTCTTATAGACATTTATCCCTTTACTCACTCATCCAATACCTCTACTATACATAAGTCACTGTGCTTAGAGTCGAGGATACAAAGATGCCCGAGGACAATGTAAAAGTCAACTGGGAAAGTCAGGCCCATATTCCAAGGGCTACATCATCATTCAAAAATGCTACCGGAGTGCAGAAGCCCAGGAGACTGTTTGTCAAGGGAAGGAGACTTTTACATAGTGAATGATTATTTAACCCAGTCTAACACAGGATGAGAAACACATTGACTGGTGGTTTCATGGCCATATTATGATCATGCTCCTATTTTCCAGTAAGAAAAGGCTGCATTTTTTTCTTTGCAGTGGGTTTATCTAGACTAACCAAGTTTTCAGAAAAGCTTGGTGAGAGAGGTGATGGTTTTTTGCAAGTTTTGTTTTTTGCTTTTTTGCATGGCTCTCAATTGCTTTTCTTTTAGCGACTTCCAAAATATTACGAGCATCCATATAACATGGCCACCTTGACACAAAATAAGCCCACATCTGTGTATTCTCTAATTCTCAAAGAGTAGAGAAATTCCTATACTCTTTATAGCTAGCTCTGTGTATTTAAATCCACACCTTAAGTTTTTAAGGGATAAGTTTAACCAGCCACATCATTCTTAAATTATTTAGATCATTGACAGGAAAACGTATCCGCCATCCAAGAACCCAATAAAATTGTCCTGAATTCAGAAAAAGAAAACTATTTCCACTTGCTACTATCTCGGGATAACTAAAAACTGCGCTTATACACTGAACTTTCCTCCATGTTTCTTAATACAAGGACATAAGCATGTGCTACAGGATACCGTATAGATTTTTCTAGAATCACAGACACTGTATCTTGGATATTAATGTAGTGTGAACAATGTTAGTCTGTGAAGATGGGAATCAGGGAATCTTGGGTGAATTTAGACAGATTTCCCAACACAGATTAGATCAAAGCATCAGTAGAAAATGTGGGACAATGAATATACACTGGGAATTTAAGAATGCAGCGTATGGGAAGCCTTCAAGGATCTTTACTGCCTGATACTGTATACACAACTGGGTATGTACAGTCACACCTACATTTCCTAGGACAGATTTTTATCAAAATCACAGAATGGGCTATATTCCTTTCCACTCCTCCCCCTCAATAAAATCTCTACAACCATTAAGCCAAGTGGGTTCACTGGTTAGAAAGAAATTGATATGGGGTCCCCATTGTTTTAGAATTAGTATAATAGTGATGTCTGGTTGACTGTATAGTGAAAGGTACAAAGCCTCTTCGGCACTGTGTTTTTAAATAACTGGACTCAGAAGAGTCAGCCGTGACCTAAGAGTAATTACTAACCCCCATTTGACACCAGCCACCCTAGGCCAAGGCGATATTTAGACCACGGGATTTAGGCTATCCGGTCCTGGGGTAACAGAAAAACAGTTAGCAGGTGTTACTCCCTTCCTTGGCCACTGTGCTCAACACTCACACATAATGTTTAACTTTTTGAAGTCTGATTCTTCTCTGCTCAGTCCACCAACTGACCTAAATAGGTAAGTTAAGGAAGAAAAACTGATCCCAGCCCACATGTTCTGAACAGCCTTTAATATTTTTAGTTACTCAAAGGCCAAGCGAAATTTTCTTAGTTTATGCCCTGTTCTGAGGTTTCTACTTACACCTTCAGAGATCCGGGACCTTCACGGAAGGCCACACAACTTACCGAAAAAGCGTCTGGGCTATGGTCTCCAGCCCCGGCCCATTCCCAGCTCTGCCTCTATCAACAATGTTCCTCTGAGCTCATTGCTTAGCTAAGTCACTGTCCCCTTATATCATGAAGTAACACTTCCCAGGTTCTTAAGAATAAATGAGATAAGGAAAAAAACAGCTTTTTAGTACGACCTCACGCCCACAGCACAACCTTCTGCATCAAAGCACTTTGCTTTAACCTTCAACCTTTATCATATTCCGTCTTGTATGCACCCTAGCTGCTGTTAGGACTCTGTTGTGGGAGCCTTTACTCCAACACAGTTGTACCATGTGAGAATGGTCAAACCTGGAGCAATGCTGGAACCACACAGAGATGTGTGCATTTCTTAATGCAAATGACTCAAGTAGAGGCCAAGGTCCAAAAACCAACCAAAGTCCACGCTCCTGGAGGAAACAGTTGCCTACTGCTTGGAGTCTAGGTAACAGCCCATCAGCTCTGGCTCATTGGCCAACTCTGGCCTGCCCTTGTCCTGCACAGCTCACGAACACAGCCACATCCCATCATCATACACTGTCTGTGACCAAAACTCAAAATCATCTACTCAAAATCCATTTACTCGAGAAGTCGATGACTTCTGCCTTAAAGCAGGACTCTACAAGAGAAGTGTAATGTGCTTTTAGTTTTTAAATCTTGTGTAATAGGTCTGTTACATAAACTATGTAATTTTAAATTTTCTGGTAGCTTTTTTTGAAAAGTAAAGGAATTATTTTAACATTGCCATTAATCCAACATATTTAAAAGCATTACGAATTAATGGTTTTTCTCTTTCCCCCTACTAAGTCCTGGAAATCCCTTGTGGGTCTTGTACTTCTCTAACACTTTGGGTTGGCCTAGCCACTCTCCAGGGCTCAGTAACTGCTGGTGACATACTACAATAGCAATCTAAAGGTCCTGAGGGCAGGGGCACCTGAGTGGCACAGTTGGGTAAGCTTTCAACTCCTGATCTTGGCTGAGGTTGTGATCGAGCCCCGTACCTGGCTCCATGCTCTGTGGGGAAACTGCTTGAGATTCTTCCCCTCCCTTTCCCTCTGCTCCTCCCACCTGTGCTGTCTAGTCTCTCAATTAAATATCTTTAAAAAATAAAGGTCCTGAGGACAGAAGTGGCACGTATTGCATGGAGCACAGGGTGTCATACATAAACAATGAATCTTGGAACACTGCATCAAACGCTAATGATGTATTTTATGATGACTAACACAATAAGAACTTTTTTTTTAAAGCGGCTATGTTGTCAGGCTTTGTCTAGGTCTCTGATACACATACACACACACACACACACACACACACACACACATTACCTCTGGGAACCCTGTCAGGCAATGAGTAAGGGGAAACAAATCAGAGAACATAAACCAGGTAAGATAAACAGCAGGCAAGCTAGAGCGTGCAGGAGGAGAAGGATGGAGGGAACTGTTGCCCCAGAAGATGAAGCTACCAGAGTCATAATGAGCAAGTATGTATGCACAGCTGGAATTTAATAAAATTAAATGTCACTCTCCCTACCACTGAGATTTGAAACAATTCTTGCATTTGCTATATACCCTTAGAGAAGCGTTAGCTCTTCCAAGGCAAAAACCAAGTTCTATTTGTGTTGTGCTTGGCCCTTAGCTTGGTCTTCAAATGCATTAAAGCTCAAACGCAGCCACAGACTGTTGCTAAGTAGAAAAAGGATTATTGTCTGCATGGGTCACTAAAAATAGAGTAATACACCATTTTTTGGTGCTGCTAATAGCGTCGATCTCCCCAGGACACTTAGGGTTTAATAAGGATCAGAATCTGAAACTTGAAGAAACAAAGTTTCATTGAGAAACACCAAGAATTGTTCTATTAACAGAAAGTGAATCATTATTCTTTTTTTTTTTTTAAGATTTTATTTATTTCTTTGACAGAGAGAGAGATCACAAGTAGGCAGAGAGACAGGCAGAGAGACAGGGGAAGCAGGCTCCCTGCTGAGCAGGGAGCCCGATGCGGGGCTCAATCCCAGAACCCTGGGATCATGACCTGAGCCGAAGGCAGAGGCCTTAACCCACTGAGCCACCCAGGTGCCCCTCATTATTCTTGTTAGTGTGCTTTATGAGGGAGGGGGGAGGAGGAGCAGGAAGAGATTCTCAGGGCACCCATATGTAACCTTTCCAATCATTAACATAGGAAATCATTAACAAAGGAAGTGATGGGGTGCCTGGGTGGCTCAGTCATTAAGCATCTGCCTTCAGCTCAGGTCATGATCCCAGGGTCTTGGGATCAAGCCCCACATAGGACTCCCTGCTCAGTGGGAAGCCTGCTTCTTCCTCTCCCTCTGCCACGGCCCCTGCTTGTGTTCCCTCTCTCATTATTTCTCTCTGTTAAATAAATAAATAAAATCTTAAAAAACAAACAAACAAACAAAAAAAACATAGGCAATGTGAACAAAGCAAGCTAATACAAAGGTACTTACAGGCCAACTCGGCCAGTTTCTGCCCTAAACTGTGCTTTCCCCAAGTAGACTTGGTCCCAGCTGCTGGTTATCTTACTTTGGGCAGGTTAGGGCCCTGACATGCATAGTTTTCAAGACAGCGAAATCCAAAACCAGATAGAAACAGAGGACAACCCAAGGCTCCTGCCGAGCTCTGAAGGCTGAAGGATTGCCCAGGCAGGTCTGCCATTTCTCCAGCCTTGCTCCAAAGCACACATTTCGCTTTTGGCTTTTGGGTTGTCTTTCTTTTTCATTTGCAAGATAAACTTCAAATTGTTCACATGACAGGAAAGTATTCTTGGTGAAATAGAGAGTGGATTGACTACTTTCCAGTCTGACTAGGTTTCTGAGCTACCCTTTCACCAGTATCACCTAGCTCAATTTCCCCAACTCTGGCACGGGGAATAAAGTTCTTTCACGGAGTCTGACATGCTGGTTGGCACCTCCAGTGTGGCGGTGTGTAGATCAGAACAGCAAAGAACGATACTGCTATATGGTGAGGATTAATTTAGCTATATTATGACAGGATGTGAACTCTACTCAGAATCCAACAGTTCAACTTCACTGGTCCACTGGGTGCCCTGGCAGGTGGTCATACATTACTCTGGGCATGTCTGTGACAGTATTTCTAGATGAAATCAACATTTAAATCAACAGGCCTGAATAGAACAGAAAGAACTGAGTAAGAGAATTCCTTCTGTCTCACTGGCTTGAGCAGTAGGCTGTGGAAGGCTGAATAATGGACCATGAAAGATGTCCACACCCTTATCCCAGAACTTGCAAATACATTAGTGTACAGGGCAAAAGAAACTTGGCTGATGGGATGAAGAATCTGGAAAAGGGTAGATTTCCCTGAATTTTCCCAGTGGAGCCAATGTAATCACAATGGCCCTTGTAAAAGCAGGAGGATCTGAGATGTGCTAAGGGGGAAGAGAAAGAGAGAGAGAGAGAGAGAGAGGTGCTACACTGCTGGGTTTGAAGACAGAAAGGAGATCTGCGAGCCAAGAAATGCAGGCAGCTGCTAAAAGCTAGAAAAAGCAGGGGAACAGATTCTCCGCTAGAGTCTCCAGAAGGAACATGACCCTGCCAACCCATTTTAGGATTTTGCGCCTCCAGAACTGCAAGAGAATCAGTACGTGCTTTGTAAGGCCATTAAGTTGGTGGTCATTTGTTATAACAACAGCAATAGGAAACTCATACATAAACCTTGTAAGTATATGTTTACATTTGAAAAATAATTTAAAAATCAGATTTCAAAAAAAATTTTCAAAAAAAAAAATCAGATTTCAGTGTCACATTTTATTAGTCCTTTCAAGTAGTTGAAGTATCCCAAAAGCAGTGTGTTCCTTTGGAAATTTAAAAAAATGTCTGCTAGCTACAAACTACCATCTCTGACAAATTTAAAAAAAAAATGAAATTAGCCTTTGAGAACACAAGGTTCAAGTAAGTCCCGTTAGCAAACAGGGCAGAGTCCAAGAAGGAAAAGTAGAGAGCCAACAGAGGGAATCTGAGCCTCCCATCTGGAAATGAACAGGAACCAGCACTGTCTGCATCTTTTACATGGTAGTCTGGCCTGTCATAGGTTCCTTGTCATACCATCATAACGACCTTCCAGGATCACACTATTAACCAGTATATAGTGGGACCAGGAGTTGAACCAAAGTTGGTCTAACTCCAACGTTCCAACTACCAATGTTCTACCCACCTGCCTTCCATGTATTTTCGACAATACTATTTGCTCATTTCCCTTACCCCATCCTCTCCCTGGTGCACATCCTGATAATGCATAAGTTGGATTAGTATCCAGGTACTTATTAACTTGTGCCTGTCTCCCTTCCCCCTTAAGTGTGCTGCCTCTCCCTCATTGTGGTTGTCTTTGCTCTTTAGCTTTGCTGGGCTAACCTGCTGGTTCCTGTTATCACCCTGTTGTGTGGGGGGAGGGTTGGAATGTGCTCTCCCTCCTCAACCTCCCTCCAGGAGGGCCCTGCAAGTGCCACACTAGCCAGGAAAAGGCCAACAAGGGTCTTTGTTTTACTCTCCTGCTGTACTGTCCAAGAACACACAGTATCCCTCATGAAGACAGCATAAGACTATTGGATTAACCTAGTAATCAAAGAAAATAAATTGTATTTCCCTTTTAAAATTCAAAAGGAGAACGAATCCATACTAACTTTATCAAAGACTCTGGTTCATTTCTTTTTATAAGCTGTAATTACTTCTAGCCAACAGACATCTCCTTCGTCTCCAAATTACAACCTGATCATTAAGATAGAGTTTGCGTACCAAATACTCAAATTGCAGTCAACATAGCCACGTTAATTATGTGCAGATACCTTCAACTGCTCATTTCTTGGTTTAAGTAGTCTATGCAAAATCAAAGGGCATGTTAAAATCAGAGGATCTCATTCCACTTTGCAGAGGCATCATCTCTACCATGAAAACAGAACAAAAAAATCTCATTTATCATTACATGGGGAACAGACCTGATAACTGTAGAAAACCATGCAAAAACTCTAAGGAGCTGCAGAAAGAATTGCCATCTTCCAGACTATAATAAACACATGTGAGCATGTGTTTAAAATTATAGTTAAATAAATTGTAAATGTTTTTAATCAGCATTAGAAACTCTTCCACAATTTTTAAGAAGCCCACATTGCAAAGACCCTCACCAAAAATTCAGTTAGGCCTTTTGAATGTCATTCTAAGGTTGGGTTTTCCCTTTGTGGTGAAGCTCACAAACTGCTTCCTTTAATTCAGACTGAATGAGATTCCACTGACCTACTTTCAGATTCACAAGAAGGAATGTGGCTATCTTGCCCAGTGCTTTTCTCTTTATGACATAACTTATCTATTGCTATGTAACAAATTACCCCAGATGGAATAGTTCCCAACGAGATACGGTTATTGTTCAACTATTTCTGTGAGTCAGGAATTGGGGAGCAGCTTGGGTGGGTGGTTCTGGCTCAAGATCTCTCATAGGGTTGCCATCCCGATGTCAGCCAAAGCTGCAGAGTGTGCATCTCAGGCTCCCTCACTAATGTGCCTGGCTGCTGTCAGAATGTCCGAGTTCCTTGCCCTGTTCACCTCTTCCCAGGGCTGTATGTGTGTCCTTCTGACATGACCGCTGGCCTTTTCCACAATGCAGGATTCAGGTGAAAGCAACATGGGAGCCACCATATCATTTACGTCCTGGCCCTGGAAGTCACCATTATTTTCTCTGGGTTACATGAATCAATTCTATTTTGTGTGAGGGGACCACATAAGGCTAAGAATTCAAGGAGGCAGGGACCACTGGGGGCCACCATCCTGAAGGCTAATTACCCCAATAATAAGATTCTGATGACTCCAGATCCGCTCGTTGGCTCTGACTGCCATAACCAAGTTCCACAGACCAGATGGCTCAAACTAAAGTTTGTTTCCTCACAGTTCCACAGGCTAGAAGTTTGAGATCAAGGTGTCAATGGGGTGAGTTTTTCCATAGACCTCTCTCTCCTTGGTTTATAGGTGGTTGTCTTCTCCCTGTGTGTTCACACAGTCTGTGTCTGTGTCCTGATCTTTCGCTAAGACACCAGTCCCATCAGGTTAGGTCCCAGCCTAATGATGTCATTTTACCTCTTTCAAGAATGGGTCCCCAACTATAGTCGCATTCTGAGATACTGAGGTTAGGCTTCGACGTATACATTCTTGTGGCACACAATTCCATCCCTAGCACCCTGTTAGGCACCTTCTTCACAAGAGAGATCCTTTATCCTCGGCCTTGTGAAGTCAAGTATTCAAAGTGCTTACTCAGAAACTGCTTAAATAGTGAACAGGTAACTATTTCGTATCTATTTATATGTACGTCACAGGCATTCAGGAGAAAGTTCTGAGAAGATGGGGAATGAAATGCCCTATGAACAGAGTTCTCTCCATCTAATCTGGCCCCTGACTACCTCTCAACCTAGTTCCTTCCCATTTTGCTTGTTCACTCCACTCCCTCCTCCTTGCTCCCGTAACAAGACAGGCTCATTGCGATGCAGGACTTTTGCCCACGCTGTTCTCTGAGGAATGTTCTGCTATATTGTTGCTTGGCTTGTTTACTCGCTTACTCAGGACTCTACTCAAATGGCTCCTTTTCAAAGAGACCTTCCCTGACGACTCACTCTTTTCACTCTTCCTCCCTCCTCCCCAGTTAGCCTCCAAACTTTCGCTCTGATTTTTTATCAACAACAGATCACTATTTGAGATAGTCTATCTTTACTTCTACTTCTTTTTCTCACACTAGCCAGTGAGATCCATGATAATTGGAGCTTTATCTATCTTGTTTACTACATATTCCCAGAGCCCAGTACACAGTATATATTAGACAAGCAATACACTTACTTGTTGAAGAAATGAATAAAATAAAAATTAGGTTAGTTTGGGCAACCTGACTAGTAGATGAACCAGGAAAAAGATGAATGAAGGTAGTATCTATGTTGTATGATCTACATTTTCCAGGGTTTCTGGTCAGTAATAGGGGTTTTTTTTTTCTTTGCTTTAATTTCAGCAAATCACTTTAATCACATTGGAACTTCCAAGTAAATGTTTTTCTTAGATGTGTGACTGAGATTTAGATATTACTCAATGCTGAACAATCAAACACACCAATGGCTGCCAATCTGGATAGGTTTCCCAGAAATTCTTCAAAACTCAAGTTCCTATATTTGCAAAGAACTCTCTGATGATGCATACAGTTTGTACATTATCCAAAACTCAGCCATAAATGTAGGAAATAATTCTTTACTCTAACAAGACATTACATACACCAAAGATCAAGCTTGCAAAATGCTTTGTGACTTCCTTTCTTATTGCATATTAATTTCTTACCTGTAAATCCAATTATGGGGCTGTAAAATAATTTTTACATATCATGATATAACAAAAGTTTAAATGGCTCAGCAACTCTCCCTGGCCTACAGATTTATTAAGATAGGTTAATAGGCACAACCTACAGAAAATTTCCAGAGACACAGAAATCATCTGTCTCCATTCTCGCCTTTGTTATGTATTATGTGTCCCTTAGCTGGGATTTTGAGGACCGGATTTCTAGTGTAAGAGTCACAAGTATGTGTGGAGTGTGGTAAGGCATTTAAATTCTCTGGACATTAATTCCCTCATCTATAATTCTATAAATCAAAGAGTGACTGTCTAATTTGTATTGTTTCTTTTGATTCTAAAGCCCCATCATTTACTTCTCCTCAGCCTCTCCCTTTCACTTCCTCCCTTATTTATAAATGGAAATATAAGGTAGCTGGATGAGTTTAGGAATAGCAGTGGCTTATAATTAGTAATCTGATTTCAGTTAAAAATCAAAAGATTGTTATTTACTCTTCATTTCTCCTTGATTGCTATTTCCAAATCTCTGGAGAATCATCTAGGGATGAATTAAGTTATGGTCTTTCAGGTCACAAAGGGTCATACAACACACCTCCGTTTACTATTTAGACTGGGAGATACAATGCACCACTCTACTAACATCTGTTAAGATAAAGGCAGGTGGCATTCCATTAACTATGACGACTTTCATAATTTGACCTCTCCACGTACAAAACACCCTAGTCACAAACATGAAGTCCCCTCAGGACAGAGAAAGGAGAATATGTGTCTTATATAACATTATCTAACTAGGATACTCAAGAAATGTTCACAATAGGTCAGTGTGTTTCTCACTACATTGTTTTATGAACTTATTTTCATATGTTTTGAGCAAAAAATTAAATGAAATCCATACATAAAAGCTGTTAGAGATGCACCTGGGTGGGTCAGTTAAGTGTTTGCCTTTGGCTGGGTCAGGATTTCAGGGTCCTGGGATTGAGCCTCATGCCGGGCTCTCTGCTCAGTGGGGGTCTGCCTCTCCCTCTCACTTTGCTCTTCCCACCTGCTTGTCCTTCCCCCACCCAAATAATAAATAAAATCTTTTTTTTTTAAGTTGCTAAATGTTGAAATTTGGGGGTTCTGAGCTCTACAAGAAATGGGTACAGTTAGGTTGTGTGGTTTTGACACGATATAGTTCACTCTACTCACAGTCGTGTTAGTATACTCGTGAATCAGATATTCTTTATTTTTGTCTGAATGAGGCGATGATAGTATCAGCATAGTTCTAGAGCACTCCAATTGGATTTCTACATTTTCCTAGATCTTATCCTTTAGAAATATTTCCCTTTTGAGATTTTCAATACTCTTTCTTTACCTAGGCACATCATTTCAAAAACTTACTTTATTTTCTTATAGGGTTGCTGGACAGCAATAGAAAGCCTAACTTTTATACTTCTATTTAATAGATAGTCTGCAAGATGAATTCCATTTTAAATTCTTTAGCATTCCTGATAAAATTTAAATTTTGGGGGTAATTTTGACCCCATTTTCAACATTAACATGAATCTCCCGAGCAAAAGATTGGAAGACTCTCAAAAAGTGATTGGCAGATTTTTCACCTTCAGATTCCCCCTCGGAATACCTGTCAAGTACCTATCAAATTTTATACCTATCAAATTTTTAATGGCTCACTGCAATGAAGAATCAGCAGATACTCAACATGTTTTTCATGGTACTATCTCTGCATTCCCATAATGCAGCTGAATGAAGAAAAAAGCAGTAATAGCATTAGTTATTGGAATATCCATTTTCTCCTCAGTAAATCTACTTTTATTCTCTCGTACATGGATCATGAGTAATGGCTGCCACCAAAGATGATACCTGATATTTTGGGCAGTAAGCCTGGTTTCCTTCTTCACGTAACATTCCCAAACTCAAGTGAATGGCAATGGTCTCTCCCTAAGTATTACACAATGATGCAAATTTTTAACTCCACCACAGGAAAGATGTTCAAAGTGAAATGAGGCTCTGGTGTTCATCATCCTTGTGTGGAGCCCTCAGTTAATTTCAGCTGCCTCCCTCCCGTGTCTCTCAGATCTCCGTTCTCCTCAGGGCCCCAATGCTCCAGTATGTGTGGACTTAGGATGAAATGAAGGTACTAGGTAGATAAAATTGGGTCTACACATTTTTCTTCTTCAGGCGCTATTTACTTATAAACTCAATGTATATCTCTTCAGTAGAACTTTAAGCAATGAGCCCTATGCGAAAGTTGTCAAGAAAACTTAGAAAAATGGAGATCTTAAAAAAAAGAAAGAAAAAGAAAAAAGAAAAATGGAGAACTTCCTGATGTTTTCCAAAATCACATCACACAAACGATCATCTACTTTTCAACGTGAAAGGGTATTTGGGCTTTCTCCCTCCTGGGTAGATCAAGAGTATTGATATTACTTTTAAAGAACACTTTTTGAAAAACTGCCCACCATCATTTTAAGAGATATCAAGATCCTCTTTGATATGGCCCTCTGCCAACTCTACCTGTGGTCATCACAATACAAAGTGGTACAAAAGAGCTCATGTTCCATAGGAAAATCTATCACCACACTAATCTATGAATTTGTCACACAAATGAGTATTTTGAAGTAAATGTCACTAAAAAGTAGCAAAAAAAAAAAAAATCGAAACAAAATCACCTTTCTACATCAGAAGTCATGAATCCAAACAGGGATTACATGAGTTATAGGAAATATTGCCTGTTTCCTTTGATACAAACTCAAAATATAACTTAAGAGGAAATATAATATACTCATTCATTCCTTAGAGTGGTAATATACCATGCATTTCTTAGAATGAGTAATTTTTTGATGGTCTTTTATTCTTCCTAGTTAAATAGTGATGAGGAAAATCTATTTTCACGCAATTTATCAACTCCAAGTCTTAAAGGATACCAAAAATAAAAGTTATGCGTTGAAACTATTATATCACCACGACAGAGCTTCGTGAATTGGAGTTTTCAAAAGCTGCTTTGCCTATTTAGATCTTTGCTAGAAGAGGGATTTCATTTTATCTAGAAAATGGAATTAATTAGAGCAGCCTGTTGAATTTATTCATATTTGCTACCTAAGAATTTATTCGCATGAAAGCTTTCATTCTTTTGTCAGGGATTAACTGAAGAGAACTCTGTAGCATCTATATATAGCTCAGGGGAATAATTTAGTGCATCTTGAAATTCATTACATAAATGTAAAGTTTCTCTCCCACCGGTACGGGAGGAGCCCAACATCCCCATACCAGTGTTTGCACCTGTTTGATTCTTTATCAAAATTTTGTTTTGTACATTTAAAAGTAATTTTCTAGGACACTCAGTTATTATTTTGATTTTTAAGGAAAATTTTAAGTTATTGTTATAACCTTCAAAATGACAATCCAGACACACTGGACAGATTACTTCTTCCTGGAGGGCAATATTAGGTCATATTCATCTTTTTCTCCCTCGTGCCCCACCTACCAGAGTGAGCAATAAACATGAGTTGTCGTCAGTGAGTGAAAGAACAAGCACACTGTAAATCCTGACTATTGGCCAACGGGATACATTATCACCATAGTCATACTTTAACACCCTATATCCAAGTCTACAGAGATTCTAATGCAGATAATTTATACAAGTGTCAATACAGCTTTAAATGTTGGCATTAAATACCCAGCATTAAACAACAACAGCGAATGTATCTTTTCTTGTTTGGAGCAAAGACAGATATTTGAAAACAATTTCTGTGTTTCAAGTCAATTCGGTAAAGAGGGAAAACAAGAAAGGGAGAGAAAAACACCAACATTCTGGGGGAAAAGCACAAAGAAACAGAAGTCTCTAGACTACCCATTGCAGAATTAGTCTGCTAAAAAGAATTCATAGGGTAGTATCTAGGTCATGCCAGGAATAAAATTTTAATTGAACTGTTTTGGCTTCTAGAATACCCAATTTTTTATGTTGAAAATTCCCTATAATGTGGATTTTGCTTTATGAGTTGATCATTAGAACTTTTCTGAACACTGTGTCCTTTTTCAACTATTTTTCTTTCCAAAG